>JANIMX020000490.1:18098-31329 GCA_024582655.2 Erythroxylum kunthianum
AGCAACACAGTGGAAGATGCCGATATTGAGTACTCACTATTTGCAGTAGTTGTCCATGTTGGTAGTGGGCCAAATCACGGGCACTATGTCAGCCTGGTGAAAAGCCATAATCACTGGTTATTTTTTGATGACGAAAATGTGGAGATGATTGATGAGTCTGCAGTTCAGACATTTTTTGGGTCAGCACAGGAGTTTTCTAGTAACACAGATCATGGTTATATTTTGTTCTATGAGAGCCTTGGTGCTAGTAACAAGAGTTGAGCAGAGGACTGGTTTTGTTGATTAGGTGTTTTAATCATTTAGATTGGATACATCTTTCATTGCCTTCTGTGGTTGGTTTCTCTTCCCTGTGTCCTTCAACCAGCGGGAAGAGCTGTCTGATATCCATGTTTCAGGTATGGGTTGTGAAAAATGTATACTTGGTTGTTTCCATGTACAGTGGATGGTGGAAACACGCTGCCCTTTTTGCTTCTTTTCAGAATAAAAGGTAAAAATAGCCGCGGAAATGGTGCGAGTTAACTTCACCGGATAGTTTTGTACTCGGCTTTCTGTAGAATGCTTAAACTGGCATGGCACATGCAATGCAACTGGAATTACTCAAGTTTTATCATCAGATTAGTTAAGTTGTAGGTGTTTGTGGTAGATCAAATTGATATTGGAATTTGTTGGTTTAACCCTAATTTAATAGTGTTACTGCCACTGCTTAGTTTTGTTGGTAGATTCTGTCCTATTGACTCTGCAGATATTCAACTTACCTGTTTGAAGCACCAGGAATAAAAGCAATCTAAGTTTAATTCATTAGTATTTGCTTTTGCAAAATTCAGTTCTGAGAGGTTTCAAGAATTTCTGAGTGGATTAGATTAGTTTATCTTCCAGTTTCATACCAATGGTTTTGTTGAGTTTGAGAAAGCCATAACTATCAGCCTTTGGAAAGGATCAACCTCCTGAGTATTAGGAACTTGAAGATTGATTCCAAGTACTTCTTGTCTTCTGGTTCTACTTAGATTATGATCTACTCTATGTTTCTTCTAAGTATTCAAAACGCCCGAAAAATTGATTTAGTTACATCAATAACAGCAACTTGTTATATGAAACAATTGTAATCCCTGAAGTTCTCAAACTACATCAGATAACATAAACTCTACAGGAGCCTGCCCCCAGGCGATCACATATAGGTTCGATCAAGTTGTAGACATGAAAGTATCGACACCCATTAACGTCTTGAGATCGATCATGTCATCCAAGTCTGCCATCATTTCATTGTCATAAACTCCCTTAGGTGCAGCCTGAAAGGTCATTATGAAGAAAACTAATAAGGACAACAATCACTTTGAACTGAAGTTAGTACAGCAAAATGGGTATTATTCAAATTGCATTCCCAGCACAGAAAATGGCATATCTCAACTTAATCATGCCAATGTAGTGGAACCAGGTCTTGAAAGCTTTCAAATCATTTCATCATAGTTTCAAGGTTCTAATGTGCAAGTTCACATCAATAGGTCACATGGTTAACTTTGATCTTGTACTCTACTAAGCAGGGAAATTGGAGAATTCAGAACTTCTCTTGCTGTGGAATCCCCTGATGGATACCATAAGATTAAAACCCAAGAAGGTTTTGCAAAGAAAAGGACACCGAATCCCAACCCAAGAGCTTTTATAGTAAGAACGAAGCCATAACTTCTTGTCTCTGTAACAATCATCAATGAGAAAGAAAACTAATATAGTATACAGTTAGTTACCTTGGCTTCCTGGATCTGAGTAATGACATTTCGCAGCCTGCTATATTGTTCTCTTGCCTCCGGATACTGGAGCATGGATTTCACACGTGAAAGGGCTACTTTTGATCGTTCCTCCGACCGCTTTCTGCCTTCTTTGAGGAAATCATAATCGTCCTCCTTTGGAAGCGCGTTGCTTGTACTAGAGTCCTCAGAGGTAAGTGTTTCTGATTTGAATCCTCGCAAACCACTTCGTTTTCTTCTCCAGCGCAAGATAACCTTCTCCACAATTCCTACAGACCAGATTATCTTTTTATAGTTTTTCCTGACCTGGTGGCCTCTTACAAGGGCCTTTCAAGAAGAAAGCAAAGATTAGAATCCAAGAACAGAATTGTGATGTATAAAGAACTTGGTGAAGAAAAGCTGAGGTATGAATTGCTGTACAAGAGAGCAGCATTATAATTTTGTGGATAGAAGTAATGATGGCAAGGCACCTGAATTTTCACAATCCGTTGCCGGATGATTAAAAACTCCTTTCTACCCTTCCAACTACGGAACTTATTCTGAATTCGTGTTGCAGCAGCATGCACTGGTTCGTCATGGTGTCCTGCTTTCTTTGTCTTAATTGTAACAAGTGAAAGAGCATGCTCATCTGTCACTCCATGCTTGTCACCACCATATTCTTTCAACTGTTTCCTTTGGAAGGACTGTACCCTGAAGACTTGATGAATACGCGCAGCAGCTTGAGTAGCATTACGAACGGCAGCTAAGGAGTCTTCCAGGGACGCTTTACATGGTGAATCTCCATTGCTGAATGGAATTGTACTGCAATGCGAAAGTGTATTCACTGCTTTCGAGTTCAAGATATCTGCAGTATCACCATTCTGTTTATCCAAATTCAGAGAACAAAGATGAGTGCTCAAGGCAGATTCTGCAAGATATCCAGCAATTCCTTTGTGCCCATTCATGGAAGCCAGATCAGCAGGTGTTCTGCCTTCGGGATATTTTGGAGTTGGGTCTGTTATTGCTCCAGGAGCTGCACCAAGATGAAGAAGGGATGCAACCATCCGCTCTCTGATATCAAAGCCAAAAGACCAAAAGTTTGTACAATTAAAAAAGTCATCATCAAAAAAGTCATCATCAGGCAACTGATATGAAGCTCTCTAAGAAATAATCACTAACTAAAGCAGATTGATTTCAGTCAACACATGAACCAGACTAGAGATATTATATAGTTGCTTAAATATATTTGGGAATATATGACTCTATATGCAAATTAATGAAACAAATGAATTAAGCTTTGCTTTCTCCCTGCAGAAGAGTACAGATTTCCTGTTGAAAATGGTGACTAAAGGATATCAAGATAACAGGTAGCTCTACCCTTCTTTATGGTAGGATTTGTTATCTCATGCTATTTTAGCAACTTTTCCAGTTTCTAATTCCAACCTTTGGATATAGTTTACATTCATAAAAAAAAATTATTTCCTGCATTTCCAAGTTCACTAGCCTTCTTGAATGTATAATGTCTAGTGCAATGGACTACAAAAGGATTACGAAATGGCAAACCTGATTGCATAAGAAATAGGAAGAAAAAGTTCATTCAGTTCACCTGCCACATGATGCAGCCCAATGAAGTGCAGTCCATCCATTTACGTCACGGAAATTGACATTTACACCAGCAATAATTGTGGGTTCAAGGGCCCAATCATAGCCAAGCACAGCTGCAAAATGTAATACCCCTTGGCCATCCTTATCCAGGACACTTGGGCCTTTTCCTCCTTCAAATGCCTTTTGCAAGAGCCAAGCATGTAACTTCTCCTTGAGTAGCTTTTGGAAAATCTTTTCTTGTAGTTCCTCCACAGAAAATCCCTTTGCTGTAGTTATCTTTAGCATTTGGTCCCACTCATCTGTATCCTCTTTCAGCAATGAACTAATTTTACTGCTTAATAGGGAAATATCATCTGTGTTGCTGGAGTCATGCTTTGTAGGGCAGATAGAGCTTAGACCTAATAATCTCTCAAAGCGCGTAAGAATTTCGCCAGTGTTGCCACAAAAATTATCAGTAACATCTCTGTCTAGGGTTGAACCAAGTCTATACTCAAATTCATGCAGTTCGCTACATGCCACTCTATTTGAACATGTAACGTAGAAAGGGATCCGTCCAGCTTTGTGAAAAGGAGTATGGCAACGTAGTACACCATCAGCAATGACCTCTGCTGGAACTTCAATTCCCCCAAACATACATGACCATTTACAGTTTCTGGCTTCTTCTCGACTCTTCAAGAATCTTCCTGTGATCAGAACCTGCACATATTGTAGAAAGATGATGGAAAAGATTAAGAGAGGATTAATAGTATGAGCATGGAGCTCCAAATTCAATCCATCATGTACTCAGTCTAGAAACACAGAAGCATATTACAAATCTGACTTTGAAGGATAACAGATAGGAATAAAGTACCTTGGTCTCCGATCCTACATATACCCAGTTAGGCGAGAAATCAATAATGCTAAAGTACTGGTCCTGCGAGACGAAAGGACCTAGCATATAGCCATCCAAATGTGCTTGAGAGGAAATGGTGGGATCATCCACTGCATTTTCAGTATCAATTGTATCCCAATCAGCCACAGAACTTGACTGCTTTGGCTCACTTACATCTCCAAGTTCTTTGCTCATCCATCGGTTGAAACTATCAAGCTTCTTCAGGCCTTCTTCTGTCGATTGGCCATTCAATAAATGCTGTTTCACATGTTGCACATCTGAAAACTGCATCTGGAGGTCACTATGTATAGCATGATCATTTTCTTGTCTATGAGAAGACTGAAAGGAGCCGACTGATACATCACTAGCAAGTTTTTGCTCATCATACTTAGGGTTGAGCTCATAGACTGAGTTTGAACGCACACTCTGCTCCATGGGCCACTTTGACAGACAAAAGAGCAAACATTTTAAAATATATTCACAACAAAGACTCGAAAAACAAATGACTTGGAAGACATAGTAAGTGTAATTTTTTATCCATACTTGTTACTTGTTATAGTAGCAGTCCTTTTATGTCAAAGAAATAATACAGTTCATGAGATCATTCATAAAAATTTATTTACAGTGCATAGGTCCTAAGTCAAAACCAGTTGCAGGAATTTCTATTTTATGCTATGTAATACAAATTTGTTAAACCTTAACTTCCAAAAGATTTTGCCAACTGTTCACCACCAAGAAAAGTATAATCAAAGACTAACTTCTCATTTCAGAAATACAAAATTCATATTAGCCAGAAGCATTATGCAAAACTATCTACATGCACAATGAACATAAACCTATTACCAGCCAGTCTTCCTGGGCCTCTAGATTAATCGCACACTCCTCTCTTGTACCAAAGTTGTTGGTAAGAAGATGCCCCAGTGAGTCATCTGCTTGTTTTGGAATCATTAAGACAGTATTGGCAGCAGACGAAGATGGAGGTTCAAAAGGCACAGATTGGATGGCTATAGAACTTGAACTCAAGGCATTCTCCCATAATGATAAGTCACAATGATTCTGGGGCTCAGATGTTGATGCAGAATCATTTGTATGTCCAACTCTATCGATCCAAGAAGGTGCAACGAAGTCCATTCCAGGAACATCTGACCGTTTCCCTGGATAATTACCTATCAAAAGTCACAAATAGCATCACAGAGTTACCTTGACCCTTGTCATAATTCCAGAGCATGATTCAATTAAAGGGCTAAGCATTGGAACAATGCAGTTAAGGGAGTCAAGTTTACTTGAAAATGACATGGAATTAAGATCAACACGGGCATCAATCTTCTCTACTGCAGGCACATCCAGGAATGAATGGAATTCGAAACTTGCTTGGGGATTATACACTGCGTCAAGAATCTCCTTTTGTAAGGCAACAAATCGAAATCCAAGACATTTTCCAGAAATAATGCACCAGCAATATTTAAATTAAGTTAAAATGTAGAAGTGGTCAATAGTACACCTGACTCAGAATCTTCATATTCTGATGCATGAGCACTGTTCATGCTTACTGTATCAGTAGTTTGGGTCGGCTTCTGGTAATTATGAGGATAAACAGGAAGAGAGATGTCTGCCTCAGAATTTGGCACAGCATCTCCCGTTTTTTGCATTTGATCATATTCTTTAATGTGGTTGAAATTTATCTTGTTGCCCTGACACAACATCATATGAAATACAATTCATATACGTTAGAACTACTTGTACCAACCAAGGAACTGACATCTAACAGATAGCATAAGCAAATAGTTAAAGTTGTTGATATGATTGATTTTCTTTACTAAACAAAAAATCATATAAAATCCATTTCAACCTGCAGCCTAAAAGTGTTGACATGAAATGCAATTTTGTGAAGACAAAGTAGAAAATCAAGTTCAGCAGAACTAGAAGTATACGTACTTGTAAAATTTCCAATATTAAAACATTTGCTTAAGCATGTTGAAGACCCAATGATTTACTTTAAAACTATTTTGGATGCAATCCAGATTTTTTTCTCTTGATACACTTGAAATTTTTGAGGCAGTGATTACATGGTCTAAAATAAAACAAAGTTGATATACAATGAATCTAGTTCTGAATCAGCCTGCAAGTATGACTTGGTAAGTTCCTTTCCCAGTCCTGCTTCAAGTGCTGAACAGAATTTAGAAAAGCTACATGGCAAAATTCAGGAGGGCCCTATATTTCAGCATTTACATTTCATCCAGCAAAAGTACAATGTTTCTGACCCTATTCTTTCTTGCTTCCATCTGATCACACCAAAGTGTGCAACCACTCTTTGCTCTTACACTGCACTGATATTTTAGGGCCCTTCTGAATTATGCCTCAGAATTTTATTTTTCTCCACTCCTGCTCTAAACTTAAAGGCTAGTACTGTATACAGTTAAACAGGCCCTGCATTTTTTTCATATTCTATTCCATATGACATATTCGGTGAACTACTTTTTGGTAGGAGATAATTTCAAGAACACTTGGATTAATCTCTGCTTTTTCATCAGTATCTAAATCTAGGAACAAGAAAACATGATATCTTTGTTTATTTAACAATTCTTGAAAGTTCTTAACACACATTAGTTCTTGTCACAAAACCACCAGAAGATAAAAGTCGAGGAAGGGATCCTTCACACCAAATGGATCAAAATTTCAGCATTTCCCAAATACATTCTATTGATTATAATTTTCCTTTGGAATAATATTGGGACCTTAATAACATTGGCATATCAGTCTGATATTCATCCTGTTATTCTTATACAGTCACAGATATGCCAGCATTGTACAATTCATTCAAGTAATTGATATCCTTACACACAATAATTCACCAGAGAAGCATAAACCTGAATAGTTAAGAACAGTAAGTAGTTTTTCAAGATGGCCAAATAAAAAATGGAGATACAATAAAAGACAGTTAATCTGATTCATTGTTAAAGTTATAATCAACGGTTAAAACATTTTGGAGAAGAAACTCATATATGATAAAGGAAGAACAAGTGGAATATGGTACAACCTTTACATCTCTGTAGTGGACAAGAACTATGTGCGAAAATTTCCTGAATCAGAAATCAAATAGTTAAAAATTGAACATCAAAAGCTCAGAAAGTGAAATTCAAGGGGAAAGTCTCGGCACATTCAAGTCAGAGGTTTCAACAAGAAAAAAAGCAGTTCTCAAACAGGTAATTGTTGAAACTTTAAGATAGTGCCAGAGACCAATCTAACAGCCCCAGCACATATACGAGCATACAAAAAAAGATAACAGAATATCCAAAAAAATGATTAGCGGCTATATGCCGAAGAATATGATGAAACAGAACATTTCTAATAATCTAATATTGGGAATAGGAAAAGGTGGAGAAACCAGACGTGGATGTGAATCAATTATTTATTTTGGGATACTATGAAAGAGCAAACCCCTTAATTGTCTTCTAAAACAATCAGTAATGCCACAAAAATCTGAGTAGAATTGATGCAACTTCTAGACCATATAATACATGAGTTCCTAAGAGCTTAAAAGAGGAGAGCTTTTGGTTCAGCGCAAGTCTAGCAATAGATACATGTAAACATAAAAAAGTCAGATTGACCCAACATTGAGAGAAAAGAGAAGTACACCACAAACTGTGGTTGCTTAGATTTGTTTCAAATAGGTGAACTTGGGATTAAAATGGATGGTCAAGACAAGGAAGGTGAAAAATCAATCGACTCACTCTTCAAGCATCCAATAGCTGCGCCTTTGGAAATTTTCATCGTCTTCTCCGTGAGCATAATAGCAATGGAGCACATCAATACTTCCTGACTGAAAGGAATGTGCATATTCTCATTTATGAACATTTTGGGTTCACAAATTATCGAAGTGAATAATAATTTTGGAATGGCTAATTGGATACAAGTTTAATTTTTTCCAACACGAACCCACAACACATATTATCCCAATGCTATCACATGCTACAGACACTTACCTTGAGCCTCTCATGAGCTTCTTTCACTGTCTTTCCATCCTTTTTCTTCCTCCAGTTATGGCCATCTTTTCTAAAGTATCTCAATACCTTGCGATCAAAAAGGAAAACTGAACCACCTGAAATTGGAGCCAGAATATCTGTAAACTACATCACAGAAAACATTAAAGCCAAGTGTGCTCCACAAAAGAGAATATGTTAATTGAGAGGTAAAAGTAAACAGCATATGAACCTATGACCCATGTTACCTAAATTTGTTATCGACAGAGACAACAGAGAGCAATCACTGAACAAGATAAAAGTTCCAAACCTAAATCTAACAAGAAGCAAGTAATCTAATCAACTTAAAGTAATGACTTCCAACAAAGAGAGCAATTACACAAATTAAGACATGCATGGTCAAAATTAAATGGAACAACATGACAAGGATAAATCTTCAAACTAAACTTAATTGGGGAGTGTTATCAGCCCACTAAAAGTCAATCATAGGGGAAACTGAAATTCATGCTCGTTTCCCATGTTAGTCAACAAAACCAAATCAGTGAACCTCACTTTCAGGCATATGTTCTGGTTCCGGAGCAATCTGAAACTTCTTGTAATTGCGAAGAATTTCACAAATTTCTGCAGGTCGCAACCATCGATGCTGTGCTTCTAGCAATATCTGTTTAATACCTGCATTACATTGTGTGGTTGCCACTTTTTAGTTCAATGATTAAATTCTACGTACTCAACATTGAAGAAACTCACAAGGAAGCATACAAACTATAAAACAAATATCTAGATATTCAATTAAAATGCACTATCAACTTTGTTTCACAACAACAACTCCAAGAACCAGACAAGGGAATTTAATAACTGGCATAGCATACAAGAGGGAGAAACAGAGAAACTTCTTATCCTCCATTATCCAATCCACCATAGCTGAGCACCTAAGCTTCTTTAATCTTTAGCTGGTTTTTAGGTCAAAAACCTGTCTTCTTTCTCACTAGTGGTCTATTCTTCTAAAAAGCTCTCGTTTTTTTTTGTAAACCTTTAAATCAAAACCTAAACTGTAACAACAAACATCAAGATAAAGCCAAAAATTTCCAAAACCTGAAAGTCTAGTCTGATATAAACAAAACCCTCTAACAGAAATCCAAAATTGTACCAACAAAATTGAAAACTTTCAGTAACCTGGCTGATTAGCAGCAAAAGGGCTACGCCTAAAGTCCGCCATGAATTGATTCCTCTTCCAAATCCTTCTCCCTTCCCAGTTCTCCTTCTCTGGTACGTTAAACCTGGAAGGAGATAATCAGTGAAAAAGTGAAACTAAAACTAAAAAGCTCATCTCTTTATGTGGCCAAGAATGATAATGACTGAAACACGCGGTTTCTCTTCGATAACGACGAACTGCAAACTATTGGTCAGAAAGTTTCGGGTGAGTTATGCTACTTATCAGTAAAGAGACGAGAGGGAAAGGAACGAAAGTGAGGAAGAGGACAAAACAGTCAGGAACCGAAGTGAAACATACGACATCAAACATGAAGCTGATGTTTCTTGACTATCTATGCAGTCTACAAGGTATGTCACGTTGACTTGATTTCTGGGACTATGTCCTCTTTCCACCATTTTATATTTAAAGGGTAACAAGATTGAATTGAATAGACCCGGAAAAAAGGAACAAAAACAAGAACAGAGATCATAGAACAAACCAAACATTCGTTTGTTCTTATCTCCTTGGTTTTAGAATTAAGGAAAGAAAATCGAGGAAATTAATGAAAATATATGGTGTTGATTACCTAACAAAACTTCCAAAATCAGGAAGAGAGTTTTGTGGAGTAATTTGAAGGTCAATAACCATTTAGGATGCTAATCTAGAATCTTTTTTTACTTATAAAAAATAAAATTATGTTTGGTTGAGATTTTTAATATAAAATTTGAAAACAAAAATATTTTTTGTTAAAATTTGTAATAAAAATTAAAAATAAAAATATGTTTAATTTTATCATCATATTTTTATTTTTGTCTTATGTTAATAGATTTAATATAATATATTATGTTTTAAAATTAATTAATTCTTGTTATAGTTAAAATTAAAATATAAGTCGGTTTTTAAAATAGTTCCTCCTCCACGCGTCTCGTCTTCTTCACCTTTTTCCTTTCTTTTTCTTCAAAACAAAACGAGCATTTGAAAACTAAATAGTTCATTACATAGCTTGAGTGACTATGCTCCAATGAACCATATCTAGTAAACAGTTTCATTGTTGTCACTGTCCATAATCATTTTTCTTCCTTTCTTTCTTCTTCCACCACCACACACACACCACTATTACAGGCATGATATACATTATTCTCAAGAATATTGAAATATGGGAAAATGATAACTAAGATGTTCATCTACCTCTATCATCTTTCTTTACGCTAAATAAATTGATGTAAAAAAATGAATTATACACTCAAAAATAATCATAATAATTAATCCAAATAACGGAAATGAATCTTAACAATTAATAGATTTGTTTTCGTAATAAATAAAGATGTAAATTAACAACAGTAGGAGACTTATAATCGAAATGAGCAGAAAACGAAGTAATGAACTAACCTGAATCGGAGAAGAAGATAATTAAGAAGAATAAGAAATAGTTAGCATACAAATATTTAAGAAGAAAAAAAAAAGTACGTATAGCAGTGAATATTGGAATCTACGATACGTTTCAATCCGACTACCCCATCTCTTTAATATGTGTTGTTGATTTGAAAAAAAAAACATGTTTTAAAAACATACAAAAACTATTTTTTTTTTTGTTTCTTTAAAGTTGTTGGGGGTTTTTTATTTTTAAAAACAATAAATGACAACAACTCTTAACCAAACACTGTTTAATGATTTGTTTTCTTTAAAAAAACCACAAGAAATTCATGAAAACAAATAGGTAATTTTTAAAAGTTTTTTATTTTTTATTTTTAAATTTTCTTAAAAAACTTTTTAAGTTTTGATTAAAAAATGACGACGTAATGCATGTAACATGAACATCACTTATGGATCAATAAAATGTTGTTTACGTTACGATCTAATCGAACTCTTAAACTTAAATTTAATTAATTAGATGTATATAAATTGATAATTTATTATAATTAACTTATATTATTAAGTTAAATCGATGTAATTAGTTTGGATGAAATTTGAGAGTTGAATTGGGTTATAATATTAATAATATTTGATTAGTTCATGTAATATATTCATAATTAAGGATGATATTATACCAAGTTGGCCTCGAATTAAGAACTTGAGGCTCGAGTTCGAACTCGATCGTGGTCAGACTAAGCTTGATTAATTTCATTTCTTTTAAATTTAATTTAATGTCGTTTTTAAAACAAAGTCATTTATACTTGACACAATCGAATTTCAGCCAAGTCGAAATATAGAGTCCGAGCTCAACTTAAAACTTGAAATTAAATATATAAAAATTCGAGTCTAACCCAAAACTTTATTAACTCGGGATAGAGCCCGTTAACTTTAAACCATATTAGGTTTGGACATAAATATCATCTATTTTAACTAAAATTTAAAAACATGAATCTTTTTAAAAATTAAAAAATTATGAGTTTTTCTAAAAATTTCAAAACTATAAGGAAATTTTTTGTATTTGACCCAATATTTTTCTTATAATTCAGGTTGCCACAAAAACTTTTTTTTCTTAGTATGATATTTATAGTTAGAGATGACATTGGGTTGAGTTGGTCTCGAATTAGGGACCTGAGGCTCAATCTCGAGCTTGATACTAATTAATTTCTTTTCTTTTCAAATTTACTTTAATGTAATTTCTAAAAACGATCATTTACACTTTGCATATTTGGGTTTCGGGCCAACTTAAAAAGTAGAGTCCGAATTTGACTTAAAACTTGAAAATTAAAAAAAAATCTCAAAATTAGCCAAAACTTAGGTTAATTCAAGTTGAACCCGTTAATTTTAAATTATGTTAGGTTTGGACATAAATTTCATCTCTATTCGTATTGCATTTATTTTATTGTTATATTTTAATTGAAATTTAAGAGTATTAATTTTTTTGAAATTTTAAAAATTATGAGTTTTTTTTCTAAAAATTCAAAAACTATATAAAATTTTTGTGTATTTAACCTAATTTTTCTGATAATTTCCTTTCCCTCACTTACAATGATAACGGAGACTTCAGCCGGCATAAACCCTTTTTTTCTTAGTTTGGATCCAACTCAAAATTTGATCAATATTGAACTATTCAATTAGAACCTTGTTCAGACAATTGAATTAAAAAGCGATATTATTTTGAGTTTGATCAAATCAATTTCAAGTCAAGCTATATTGACCCTTTCAAATTTGAGTTCGGTTTGAAGGCCTACTCGAACCAGACCGGTTTGTCAACCCTACTCTTGCCTCCTATCAGCCTTCAAGCAGTGAAATCAGTAGCTTTTTTCTTGAAATCTTCTTCAACCTCCAACGTATATAAACGCAACCTTAGTGTCCGTTTAGTTGAGCGGAAGAAATCAGTAGATAATTGATTTATCCTAATCAGCTTTTAATAACATGTTTAGTAAAAAATTCTTATCAACTAATAATAATTGATCAAACTCTAAATAACTCATGATACAAAAAATTATTGAATGTAGTTTTTCATAATCAGCTCCCGTTAAAAATTTCAAATTTCTTTTTTATCCTTCTCTTCTATTCTCTTAAATGGTATTTAGTTGAACGGATTGGGCAGCTGATAGTTAATTAGACCCCAATCAACTATTTAGTCTTGTTTGGTTAAAGTACATAATTAACTGTTGATAGCTGATTAAGAGTCAATATGCTCCTGATTGGAAAAGTTTACACTTTTAAATTTTTTTCTCATCAACTAGTGCTAATTGTCTTTAATACCCTTTTATTTTTATTTTATGTGATAGATTGATTCCTAATTAATATTTAAAAATTAACCAACCATAAAAAATGGAATATAAATTCATGAATATTTTCTTTTTTGTTTATTTAATAACAATTTTAAAATATAAAATTATTCAAATTAATATAAAGTTACATAATTATTAAACAGTTGCATTATATA
>JANIMX020000490.1:233825-244579 GCA_024582655.2 Erythroxylum kunthianum
ACTAAGCGCTATAAGAAATCGAACCACTTAGATTAATTTCACTTATTTATATGAATAGGTATTATGCAGTTCAAGTATCAATTCCCTTCTGACATCTGCTTTGGCTGATACAACCTCTAACACAATTTGTTTTCTTTCTCTACAACAAAGTTCTTGGCAAGTACAGATCCAAAAAGAGTATGTTCAATGAAACCAATTTCAGTAACTTTAGCATACTTACTGTACTATTTATTACCTAAAACAGAAAAACTATAAAACACTTAATTGAATTCATACTAACTCTCCTTCAATAAAGAAAAACGAATCAACCCAATACTCCTAAACATCTTAACTTTAAGAAAAAAAGAACTTTGATATCAAACAGCAAAGGAAATTTTAAAACAATTAAAAAGATCACATATAGAGCCAAAAACACTTTTGAGCAAGAATGTAACTTTTAATACAATTCTAACAGAAATTTCCAACAGTATATCTCATTTAACCAGCTCACAAATTAAGAAAAGGAAAAGAAAAGAAAAGATTTACATTGTCAAAAGCACATTTTTTAAATATATTTTCTAAAAAAAAAGACTAAATCTTTATGACACCAACAGATGCATCAGAAAAAAAATAAAGATGGTTACTTGTTCTTCATGAGACTCTGGGATTCCTCATCAGTGACCTGCCCTCCAAACAACGCCTTGCTGATTCTATCGGACGGCTGATAACAATAGCAACACCAAACAATTTCTTTACTACGCAAACAGCATAGCTAACTAAAAATTCTTTCTTTTCTGATTCAGAGACACCCCGTTGGTACCTGGTGAGAACGGTGGCCGGAGGAAGCTGCCGGAGATTGAGAAGGAGGAGCCTCCGTCCACGTAAGCAGATCGGCGGTGGAAGTGTGTGGCTTTCTCACAGCTGCATTCCTCTCCATTTCCAACAAAACCGATATTTTTTGGGGACGATGTGTCTGAGTTTCGTGCGCCTTAAGGTACAAAATTTAGATCCGAATTTTATTGAATAAGTTTGGATCCGTAATTTGTTGTTTTATAACCATAAAATTTATAATATGATTTTTTTTCATTTATTACTTTTTTTAATTTAAAAAGTTACAAATTGTAAATCAACATTTTCTAAAATGTCTAAATTAATACATACTATTATATAATAACACCCTAAATTAGGGATGATAATAGGCCGGACCGGGCTCAAACCCTGTTGTTGAGGCCGAGCTCAGCCTGAGGTAAGAGGTCATACCTGATCAGGCCTAAGGCAGCCCAGTCCGAGCCTAAGTTTAACTTAACCTGATCTAAATTTATTTTTAATAAAAAATATAAAATAAAGCAATCTTGTTTATAAGGATTAAGCCTAGACAACTCGAACTCTAGCTTGACTCGAGGCTAGATTTTCTTGAAAACATCAGGCCTGAGATTCGACCAACTAGAGCCTGACCCGCTGACTTCAAGTTGGGCCAGGGAAGGGCGACTTTGGTTGGGCTTAATTGTCATCTCTACCTTAAATCTTAACTTACGTATGTCTTTTTTACGGTTTTTAATATATGATTCATAAATTTAGTTTATATTAGAGGTGTGACTGTGTATTATTATATTTTTTTAAACTCTACGCAGAAGTGATATTTTTATTGAGTGTTATTGTTGTTGTAAATTTAGTCTATATTATATCATAATTAAGTGATTTTTGATGTGATATTAAAAATATTTTTTTAAAACATTAGTTAAGTGTATGACTTTCACTTTAATGTTTCAAACAAATTTAAATAAACCCCTACTAATATTTCTATTACCACTTTTGCATCGTATTCAAGATATAATGAGTATTATTTTAGTAATATTACCGTACAGTAAACACTGTTTTAGTAACAATAAAATGCAAAGTATTAGTAAAGAAAAGGATTAAAACTTATTTATTTTTTAAAAAATATTAAAGTTTAAATCACCCTTTTAACCTTTTGATTTTTAGATCAAGATACATTTCTATATATTCGAATTTATAATATTAATCCTTTTTTAAGTAGGGTTAGTTCAAATTTTAATTCTTTTATTTAAAGAATTATTTATTTATTATTACACCAATTTATTGTAAGTGTACTTGTTACTCTTTTAATAAGTAAATAGTTTGCAATTTTGTGTGATAAATAAGATATTTTGACAAATTAAAAGATTAGTTCTACAAAAAAGTTCTTATAAAAATTAAACTCTTAATTATATTACAAATAATATTAGAAATTCAAGTATTAGTTATGTAAATCTTCAATTTTATTGTAGATTGTTGTGTTAATATTAGTGTTACTTTGTTGTGTAAATGGTTGTTTAATTATTACTTTGTTTTCAATAGAACACTAGCATAAGTATGTTGGTAATGAGTTGATGTTTTTTTTTCAAAACTCGAGTTTGATAAAATTTGAAAATCCAAATTTAAGTTCGATTAATTTTGATTTAGTTCATTTATTTCGAACTAGATCTATTTAGGATTGATACATTTTCATATTTTATCAAACTTTAAAAAATTATTAAATTTCTATTTAACCTAAATAAGATATGTTAGTAATGGGTTTAAAAAAATTCAAACTCAAGTTTAATGAGGTTTGAATATCTAAATTTAAGATCGATCAATCTTAATTTGATATGTTTATTTAGGGTTGGATTAATTCAATTTTGATAAATTTGTCATAATTTATCAAGAGGGTGAGTCTTTGAACAACTGATAAAGATTACTCATTTATGATTGGAAGGTCACAGGCTCAAGTAAAAGAAATAACATCCGTAAAGCGATAAAATTGGGTTTGTTGTTATTACCGTTGTGATGATTTATCAAACTCTAAAGAAAAATATTAAATTTAAATTCAAGTTTAACTTAGATGTATTTAAATTCAAGTTTAACTTAGATGTATTTAAATCTAAACTCCAATCCTTTATAATTGATTTAGTAGTTAGCAGTTATTATTAGTATTATTATTATAATTCACGTTATCATTATTATTAATTTTATTTTTATTTTTCTTTTCTTTTTTCTTTTTTATTTTATATTTCTATCTCTCTTTTTATGTGAATCATTTGTAAACAACCTACTTATTAATTAAGGATAATGTTGCGTATTATTGGACCCCTCAAATTTTACTTATCAATAAAAGTTTTACTGATTATTATTATTATTGTTATTGTTTGTTTAGTTTCGAATATGATCTAACTAATTTGTCATCCCGTAAACAAAAAAGTTATAATGTATGGACCATATAAATTTTATTTGGAGCCATTCAAGCATAAGATCCTTCGCAAAGGTTGATTAGCTAACGAAATTAAGATGACATTAATTGGAAATGAAACCAAAAGCATAAATGCCCTCATTGACCATACTATTTTGTAACATGAATCTTAATGTTAATCCAAGAAAAAATACATAAATCTTAGTGGTAATCCCTTTCTGACTATAGTGCTTCCAGAGAAGCAGCAAGTGCAAAGATCTCGTAATCTTCACACCTGCATCCACTATGATCTCTGCAACGCTCACACTCACACTCATACCAGTTCTTTGACCTATCATATCTCTTCTTTTGCTTCTGTATCTCAGCTTTCTCTGGAGCTCTAACTCTCATAGATATTAGCACTGAAGGAGGTTTAAGATCATGATCAAGAACACAGCTTTTCTTCGATATTGGACTCATCTGTACCCACTTTTCGATTTCCATGTCTGCTGATTCCATTACAGTCTTCAAAGAAGTTTCACTTCTTCCCAGAACATGTGACCCTCCCATCATACCAAGCATGGACTTTGTGCTTCTCCACCGGAGCTCAAACACTACACTTGCCTGCTTCAAGTTGCTGATGGACTGCTCAGTGCCGGAACACTCCAATGAAAAGGACTGGTTCCAGTAAAGATTGGACCTTGAGGAGATTTGTCTGGTGTTGAGTTGAACCCTTTTGTTTTTTCCTGCAGACAGATAGTATCTGACAAAAAGATTACCATGAGACTTGAGCTCCACATTCTTGGCTTGCAAGATAGTTATTTCAAAGCCAAGTGAAGAGAAACAGTTTTGAGGTTGATAAGAAGCTACGTCCATGGGGTGAAAGGGAAAAAGGATTTCAAGAATTAGAGAACTTCTCTGGTTTCTATGGTGCTGTTAGGAAGGTGGCATTGATTAGCTTCAATGGAAGCTCCTATATATATATATATAGAAAAAACCATTGAAAGTGGAACAAACGATCTTCCAAAATCTAAGTTGCAAAAGTAGAGTGAAAGTGGAACAAACGATCTTCCAAAATCTAAGTTGCAAAAAGTAGAGTGATTGAATATAGATAAGAAATCAGTGAGTGAATCCCACAAAAGACTATGGATTAAGATCACATTCATATTAAAGATTAAGCCTTTTGAGAACGATGAAGAGGTGCAATTGTAATATGTGCCCCTTGGAAGTGTTACTTCATTGGTTTACAGTGATTTTTTTGGTATTCAAGTTCAAGCATGTGATTACTATATTCTTTTAATAATCTCAGTGGGTAAGAAGCTTTTTAATTACAATTATCAAGAACTTGGCTTTGGGTAATGACTATGTACAAAGGAATAAAGGGTTTTTTTTTAAGGTTTTTGGATTCTTAGTGTGCATAGGACTGGAGCCAGCTTTGCATTAAGTAGTTTTCCACTAGTCTTTTATTAATTTTGAATTGTTGGATGCTTGTGTAGCTTTAAAAAATAATAGATATATTCAAAAATTATTTTAAGTAAACAATCACACAAACATAATCAAGAGATTATTTCTATGAGTCGAATATGTGACCTTTTAGTTACAAATGACTAATTTTACAAGTTGTTTCAAGGTTCATTTTAAAAAATATTTTAAGTAAATATTAAAAATAGTATTAAAAGGATTTTCTTCTTTTAAAATATAAACATTTGAAACTTATATTTTTAAATGAAAACATGCAGCTTTCTTATAATTTTATAATTTAAATTAAAGAACATCATATTTATGAAATGACATACACCTTTTGTTATATTTTTTATGAAAAAATAAGAGAAGTGTATGATTCATTTAATAAAATGTAAATATTTTAAAAAGGGATCAAATTTAAATATTCTATAGATTTTTTTCAATTTATTGTCAAGCTTTTAAAAAAATTTATTTAATAAATAACCTTTTAAATTTTGTACGAACAAGTCAAAATATCGGTTTTACTAATATGACGTGTCCACCATATATCAAATAAATGTCGATCTATTAATTACTTCAACAAAAACAAAATTGTTTATATATTTCTCTAGTGATTTGATCCATTCTTTAAAAAAAATCATGTATAATTTAACGTATTTTTAAAAGACAATTGTACTTTATTAATTAACACATTTTTATTATTATTTTCCCCATCATTTTTTTTTATAAAACTGATAAATACACATTTCAGATAATTTTTTTGGATATTAAATCACAATCATGTGCATATCATTTAGCCTTGATATGACTAATAAAAAAAAATATTTCGCTATTAATTTCTATAATATATAGCCTTACTCTTAATTAATAAAATTAATAAAGAAGTTATTTTTGAACGACTCTTAACCTTGATATGACCTTGGAGGACTGATAATCAGGTCTCAGGTCTAATTTTCATTATCTTCATCTGAAGCTAAACCTTATCTTCATAGTCGTCCCATAATATATAACCTAAGATTCTTTGATCTACAAAGTTTGTTTCTTTATTTCCAACTAATGGTTTTTTTTTCAACTCACAAAGTGTGTGAGTTAACATTACTGTTGTCTTAAAAGCTTTTTGTTCGTAACTTTCTTAACAAACCCTATGCACTTGTGACTATCTTCCAAAACGCTCTTGTGATTACAATTTAATAAAATGGTAAACTACACACTAATATTACCATATAAAATAGTCATCTAAATGATGTTAACCTTCTTTAAATGAGAGAAATTTTTTTAATCAAAACTAAATAATTACTAAAACAAAGGCCAAGCTTTTTTCTCGTGTTAAAAACTAAGGCAGCACAGCCACAAACAAGTAAAATAAAAAGAAATGATGAAGTGAATAATAACACAAGTGGCTAGAATATTAAAATAAAGCCGCCCACAAGATCCGACTTTAGTAGTTTGTGAAATCCTACATACAATCATACTGTATCTTTTGGAGATCCTGAAAGGATACCACTTTTCTGGACTTCAAATGAAACTTTCCTATTGTAATTCTCAAACTCAATGGACAAGAGCAAGTGCTTAGCGAATATGCTAAACACAATTGATAGGAGAAAGATGGATGCTTTTTCACTCAATATTAGTAGTGTGGGTTGATACTTATCACACATAAATTGTCTAAATAAACACGGTCCAAAGTCAACAAACTAAACTCAAACTGGCCAAACTCAGGCTTAGGAGATCGGACTGATCTGAACCGATTCGACAAAATGATATCGTTTAATATAATTGAAATTCAGACTGCAAAAACAAGGGTTTGATTGGACCAGCATGAACTATTGGTCACATGATCAAAGAACAAAAACAAGACAAAGATTCATATTATATATCACCAACCATTCATCATTTCAATCAGAAGGTTTGGAGAGTTCAAAACACTAGAATCACAAAAGAAATGTTCCCTGCACAAAACCCTCCATTTATGAGTACCAACGATCAATTTTCTTTTCCGCTGAGACATAAAGATTCACTATCATATTCGTCACGGTCTGTCTTCGCTTTTCTAGAGAAAAACTCCCCTATTTCATGTGAATCAACTAAGGCAATAACAATAAATAATTCTTGTAATGATAAATGTATATAAAAGCACACATCGCTTGCATGTTCTTATGTGAACCACCAAGGAAGTTATGAGAAGAAATGAACACGAAATAGATGTTAATCTCTTACTGCAATTTTATTCATGGGGCCAATTTGATAATTAAGCATTTGCATTTTACAACTTATACAGCAACTGACGAATTCTAGCCCAAAGAATAGCAGTCTCATTCACAGCTCATCCTGACTACCCTTTCCATACCCCTCAATTCCTTTAAACAAATATTTTAAAAAATATTTTCCCTCGTAGGCACAGAAATAAAATAAAGGAAAATGAGAAAAATAAAAGAGCCTGTACATGGTGAATTCACTATAGTACATAAATCCTTACTTTCTTCTATAACTATTTAGATTTAGCAATAAGTAATGGTGATGCTACCTGCTATTTCTTCTCCTTGGTGATGCCAGTGTAATATTTACTCCTACTTATGATCGAGACAAAATCTCGATCTACGGCAAAGTAAGTCGAACATGATGATTGTCAGCTATTAGACCGAATCATTTGTTGAGCAAATTAACACTTAATGAGACATAAAATAAAACCTGTGTCCCATCCTCCGGAAAAATCACTTTCACCTGCTTCCAGCCCTGTCCCACAACACATACAGATGGCAATTGTGTGCTGCTTTAAGCTCATTGCTTTATGCTTCGAAGCTCCCAGTTACCCTCACCATCAATAAGGTGCAACTCCTCGGAGTGGAAAGGTATTAGAGCAGGACGCTGGGACAACAGTGTAGGAGAAAGTTATAATAAGCATTGTAATATCTATTTTATCAATCATCAAATCAGACAAATTACATGCAGACGATCTCTTTAAAACAGATTGATGTCAGAAACTAGAAGGCTTAATGTTTTGCATTGACAACACAAAAGTTATTTACCTGTGAAGAGGTTACAAACGTTATGCCCATATCTCTAGCGAGTCTATAAAGTTGTTCCTCAACATCAACACTTGTGGCACTGCAAATTAGGAAGATAATGAATAAGAAACCATGAGGAAAGTAGACAGGCTTCATTTGGTGTTAACAATATGGAATGAAATGACATACTTGGTGCACTCGTCAAGGATGCCAAATTTAGGCTTGTGGAAGAACAGGCGAGCCTAGCAAAAATTTTCAAAATATCATGTCTTGAGAAATCCAATATTACTCCAAAATGTTACGTACATGAACAATTATAATTCCAGCTAGTGATTATTAGCTGCACTTACCATGCCCAGTCTCTGCTGTTCACCAAGAGAGAGAATGTCTTCCCAATTTAGCTTAGCATCCCAGCCACCTTCCTCCCTTTCTAAAAGATAACTAAGTCGAACATTCTCTAAAATATTCTTCAAATAAGAGTCCAGAATGTTTGTGGAGTCTGAATAATTTTCCCCTGAAATTCCACAGGATTGCAATCAGAGAAGTATTGACTAAATAAACACAAGCAAGAAGTAATGGAAACATCATATCTAAAAATAACATCATCCCAAAAAAGAATGTCCATAAGAAATTGAAGATTTTCAGAGCTGTTAAACATCCTCAATAGTTGCGTACGACTGTTCAGGCTACAGTGTGCACAAAAATTTAAAATTTTCTTACTGTGCAGTCACTGAGAACATAGTAATTTAACTTAAAATTAAGCATTCTAACTTAATGACTGCCTGTGTGCCTCATCCTAATTATGGAAAAAAGAGAAGGTGTTGATACTTCTAAGATTCTGCAAATGATTAAGAGATTGAGTAACCTATAGACATCACTTCTTCTAATGCATATACAATTGAATGGTCTTGGAAGTTTGTCAAATGCACCACAATAAGAAACAAAAGATGAAGTCAATCTTTCTATTGACACTAAAAATTCCAAATTAAACTGTCAGAGAAGGAAACATAAATATAGAAAAATTTAAACAACCATATAAATGATCTACAGCATAAATTAGGAATTATTTTTAAGAAGTAACAACAATGTTTAATTGCTACGATACAAATAAACATGCATTACTGAAGTCACCCTAATCTCTAGTTCCCCATTACTGATCTCAGAAACTGGTTACACAGTGGCTTGGATGACTTGTTCATTATCCAATAAAAATTGTGGCGGAAGAGAATGTAATACATTCTTTAATAATAAATTATCTGATGTAACCCTTATTACTTCATTTTTACATTCTATAACATCCTTGATTGGAAACAATTTTTTAAAATAGCCAAACTCCACTTTAATCTCTCTGGTTATGGGCACATTTTACCAGTTATTTTATTTATTAGTCTACCCTTGTACACTTCCTTTTGAAATATATACATGGCGTGGCTGCAAGGCTGATAATTTTAAGGTGAACCTTCCCATCTCAATCAATCATGCATGTATAGAACAAAAAGAAACACATGCATGTATGCGTATGCATATTTGCAAATGAAACAATATGCAAGCACTTTTACCTTTTCCAAATAACTTCCCTATCCTAATTGCTGCTTCATCACGGGAGAGAGGATATATGATTTGATCCCTCAAGGTTCCTAAGCATGTATATGGTTGCTGCGGAACATAGAAAATGCCACAACCAAATCCAGACTCCTTGCTAATATCTTGTGAAGGTTTGACAAGCTTTCCGCTTACAATTGGCCAGAGACCTCTTAGGACTCTGAAAATAGAACTTTTCCCACTCCCATTTGGACCTTAAATATCCACAAGCACAAATGTCACTTCATAAGATGATAAAAGTCACAAGAAGAGGACGAGCAAAAGAACTAGATAAGTGAAGAAAATTTTAATTTTACCAGTTACAAGCAGGCTTTTTCCCTCACTAATGTCACATGACAACCGCTTTGCCAGTAATTTCTGCGCTGGGGTAATAATATCAATCTCAACAAAGGAAATTGCATCTTTCAAGTGAAGGTCAGTCTTCCCAGGCAATGGAAGTAATTTAGTTGGCGAGGAATCTCCTGCATAACAACTTTATTAGGTCAATTGGATGACTAATAAACAATTTGACGTTATGCAGATATTCTTCAGTTACTGAAAGACAAGACTAGTTTCACTAAACCAAATCGTGGAGAAAGTTCAAAAGGCAAGAAGAATGTCTCTCCATCTCATTCAGCTCCCTCTTCTTTTATTGTTATTTCTTTATCACTGCATGGTCTTGGGGGCAGAGGTTGGTGAGTAAGCATTCAGATGCTATCATTAATATGAAATCTTACAGAAATACCAGTCAGTTTTGAGATTTCTTGGACTCTCCAAAGCATTGTATTGCATTGGCAACTTGTCTCAACAAGTCACTCACTCACACCAGAATAACAAAAAATAAGGCCACTCACTCACTCAGTTTTTTCCAGGAAGCAGGAACTTTTAGTGGTGCGGGAATTATCAAAATCTGAATATATGAGAACTTTAAATAAATGCATGACAAATATAAATAGGCATTGACAAACTATTTTAGTCTAATAATAACTTCCCAAGTCTAATAATTTGCATGACACTCAACGCCACAATGTTCACAGATAAGCATAACATTGCAACAGAGATCATAGAAAATGAAAATTTGACAATTTATTATTAGAAAAGTTTTAATTCAAATCTGATAATATGGTCCAAATTTTTCTGCAATAACAATGGTCTATACTGCTTGTATGTCCATAATGTAAAAGGCAACATAACTTGACGTCCAGGGACAGTTCGAGTAAGATTAAATTAAAATCATGCAACAGAAGCTCTTAAGTAGCCAAGTAAAGGGTGCATTGTCACTTTCAGAATTAATAAGGTATCAAGGACATTCAAATTTTTGTTACTTTTATCAACCAACTTGATCGTGGAATGAAATGTAACATATATCCATTGACTAGGAAATTGAAATCAATTATTTGAAAATGCAGTCTCACTAACAGTATAGAATTTGAAAAATAGAAAAATTTACCAGACTGTGCAGCATCCAGGAATTCTTCCAGCTCAAAAATTCTATTTATACCACCAGATAGCTCAAGAAA
>JANIMX020000490.1:577926-594908 GCA_024582655.2 Erythroxylum kunthianum
GTCTCAGGATCCCTCTTTTTCAGGTGTGGTTTGGTTCATCCATGTACCCCTTCGCCCTGAAGCTTGCCAGGATGCACTCCTTGTCCGTGCCTAGCACCGGCGTTCACTCCCCGCCCTCTTTCGACCCCGGGTGTCATAAATGCAATCATGCCGATAGGGCCTTGATCGAAAATGCATGAGCCCAATCTCACAAACTTAAATGTCACATTTTAAATCCAATCGTCAACATTATTATCAACCAAACATCAATTTGTAGCATCAAAGTATAGAATTTTCACTAAGGACAATACCATAAATGTTACTCCGATAGGACGTCAACATAAATAATGTAATCCTTATTTTTAAGTATTATTTGACATTTTTATCACTTTGCCGTAGTTGAGCCCATGATAGGCAACCATGCAAATAAGTTAAAAAACAAAAAAAAATTACAAAATTCAAAAAATAAAATTTACATGATAAAATATTTAGTGCTCCCAAATTATTTCTACACACAAATGGTGCTACAAGGGAGAATAGACATCACACAATATATGTATATAAATATATTAGGAGGAAGACAAATTCAAAACTAAATACTTATTGTCATAAAAAATTATCGAAAAATTACGATTAAATCCAAAATAAAAAATAAACTTGATCCGTCATTTTTCGGGGGCCAAAAGGCAGCATCGCATAACCTCACGCGCGTGGCCGGCGCCTCCCCGCTGGGTGGAGTCATCTTCTCCACCCAATAGGTCTGAAACTGGGTAAAAAATGACCCGGTTCAAACCCAAACCCATAACTTCTTCATTTCTTATTTGTTTCAGACAAATTTTATATGGATTCGAAGCTCTTGAATCACTTTACCTATCTTTTGGGATCAAATCTTCTAAAGAACAATAAAAAATATCCATATCTAAAGAGATAAAGTGGGTCGTTAGATATGGATGGTTTTAAGGTTTTGAGTATTTTTCTTCAATTACAACACACTAAATCAATTCTAAAAGGTACTATGAACATTGTACATGGGTCTGGAATCGAACAATTTAACCTGGAATTCAAAATCTCCAAAATATATGAAACCTGAAATTATTATAGCAAAAAAATCCATTTAATTTCTGTACAACCACATAACATCATACAATAACTCTGATACCAATTGAAACAATAACTATACAATTACATGTAGATGTTTCATGACATGTATAAATCTGTTTAAATTTATAATTACCTGGAATTGAAGAGGAATCCCTACATGGGTGTTGTTGAAGAAGACAAAGAGTGTAGTATTAGAGAGGAGATGTCTTTTCTCTTTATTTTAACAGTAGTTCTGTTTGCATGTTACTACAATGGATTAGTAACATTTTACTTATTGGTAGAGAGTAAGGATTTTTTTTTTGTGTAACTAAAAAGTCAAACTCGGTCATCCTTACTTATCACAGGATAACTTATATATACAAAGCCCACATAATATAATGTCCACATAACACAATGTATTATATAATTTATGGTAGTTAAAATCATTACAACAAATTAGAGCAATTTCAACAACTTATTTATGACAGTCAATAAAAATCGTTAAAAAAGTTACCAAATACGACACATATTAACAATCGTAAAAAAAGATATACACAAATATTTTATTTTAGGAGGAATTGGTTTTGCGCCTAAACTTGCCCCTAAACATCCCATTTTTGACGATCCATGTTCTCTTCTTCACCCGTAGACCCATAGCCACTTTTTTTTTCCAGAGACCCACATCCGACAACTTCTCAGGTAATTACCCACAGACCCATAGTCGGAAACTTCTTAGTGAATGACTGACGACTACGATAAAGAGGAAGTTGAGATTCATTTTTCGCGTGAGCCAGAGGACTTCGATTCCCCCATTAGAGCATCTGCTTTCGTGTCTCGTCTTTAGAGGTAACCTTATTCTTCTCCTTCAATCTCTTTCAGCGTCCGTCCTCTTCCTCTAGCCTTTTGTTTCACGTCCGTCTTCTTTGTTTTTGTTATTAAATCTGGAGTGAATCGTATGGGCATTGGACGCTTGTGATTTGGAAACAAATACTGGTTCTAAAAGAGAGGGTTTCATGTGAATGGATCATCTTGAGATGTCTCTATATTCGACAATCAATCAACATGACGATCAATGTCTTGGTGACAATCCCAGTACCGCACACCAAATTAGTAAAGGTTCCATCTGTTGTTTCTTTTCTTTTTCAGTTCTAGGGAACAGGGGTGTTTCCATTTTCTCATATCTTGCGTTAGACCTAGCTACCGCAATCTACGAACAAGGGTTTTGGGGGGTGGTCTACACTGGATAGTATAATTGGGATTTCATCTGTAATCTTTAGTTTGTTGACTCTTTTAGATGCTTCATTAGTCTGGATCATGCGTAGATAATGAGTTACTTGTATCAACTTCTTCTATATTTGGAAATGAGGAATAGGACCACTGCATCTTTTGCAAATAATAAATTTCGATTGATAAACTGTCATTGGTTTCTCTTTTAACTTCTCTCTCTGGAAATGTCTTTCACAAAAACTCTCATCTCCAAGCATCGCCTCCTTTGAAGTATTTTTTTCCTTTGTTTTCTCTAGCTTTACCACAGTGCATGTACTCTGTAATTTAGGCGACAGAGTTATCTTATTGTATCAGAGGATGAAGGTCAATAGCTATACTCCTTTAACGGAATGAAAGTTGAATTCATAAGAAAACTGTAATCGGTTTATATGGGTCCATGGATGTGGTTTTAGTTTTAGAGGAACATTAAGAGATTAGCAATGGTTTCTGAAAGCAACAGAGACTATACAGTGATTCGTTGTAGATGTAATTCATTATACTAAAAAGAGCTAGTGTTATCTCTTAAGGTTGCAAGAAATAAAGTTGAGGATTATTCTTCTTGAATAATATCGTTGTTTTAAGTTACTAGTGGCAGTGCACATAACTTTAATACATTGGTCTAGAATGCCCAGGTTTGCTGTTCATGTGTCTTAAGCTTGTGAAAAATGCAAGATAATAATATCTGTTTTTCCCATATATTATTTAATAATATTAATCATCACCATCTTCATCTTCATCTTTTCACTTCCTTTCTCCAATCGTTTCATGTGATTGTAATTATAACAGAAGCAACATACTAGAATAGAGGAATCGTCTCACTGAGATTTTCTTGCGCGCTTCAGGTACAATTTCTCGTTCACTTCTTCTTCTTTTTCTCTGTTAAAGTTTCTCTGTTTCTTCTTGTTCATCAACCCCAAAACCATTGGATTGATTATAGCTGTTTCGTTCTGTTTTTAATGATGATATTAACAAGTGAAGAAAGGCGGAAACAGAGATAGAGCATAGATAACTATGGTTTATGATTGATAATGATATATAACCAATATATATATATATATATATTGGTTATATATGTCTCTGCAATTTTTTATGCAATGAGGTTAAACAGTTTCCATGCTTTTGAAAGTTTGGATTCTTTGGATGCTCAACGTATTGTGTAGTTGTGAGGAAACTGCTTCTCTTTCTAATCTTAGTCAGTGTCACCTCACTTGTTTGTTTTAAAATCTCTTTTGATTGTTGTCTTGCTTATTTTTCAACCTTGCTAGTCTTTGTTTTATTTACTGAACAGGTGAACAAACTGTACGGAACAGGCAAAACGAGTGGCTACTTGTTTTAGTTATTGAGGCTGGATAAAGCTTGAAAATTGGTCACAACAATAAAGGGCCATGGAGATGAAAACTTACCAATATCATGCTGGAGTACTGTTAAAGGAATATTTACTAGCCGATCCCATTATTCCATACACTTCTATAACTATTGGTATTTTTGCTAGCAAGATGGTATGTTCTAATTATTTTATCCCTTTCCCTGATCCTTTGTCCTATAATTCCATGGTTTCTCTTATTTTTCCATACTTCTCAGGTCTATGGTCTTACTCAGCATTTCAGTGTTGTTTACTTCAAGAGCTATACAAATCTCTCGCAAATGCAACGTATTGAATGGAATAACCGGTATTAAGCATTTTCAATCAATATATTAAATCTTCCCTCTTTTTCTGTAACATTCTTTTAACTATTATTGATGACTGATGCAGGGCTATATCCACTGTTCATGCCCTTTTCATCACAATTGTGTCATTGTACTTGGTATTCTGCTCTGATCTCTTTTCTGACGAACATTTTGTGGGCCTTATTACATTTCGAAGTTCTTCAATGTCTACATTTGCATTGGGGGTAAGGCTACTTTGAATGTCTTAAATTTTCTTATATTCACTTGTCCCTATCCCACTCCCATTTTGCTCCACTCCTCCCTCATTCTCGTTCTCTTCTTGGTTGGTGTGCTGTGACTTCAAAATGAATTTTACATTTAATGGATTCTTGACATGGTATTGGGGTCTTTTTGTGATCAAAAGGTATCAAGTTCAAGTTTTGATACCCTGGCTTTTGGTGATTTTGTACTTTGTTGTGTTAATCACATTTCATATGATGTTGGATTGAATGGTTTCCTAATAAAGATTAACCTTTGAACACATAGCAATGGAAATTCAACTGGTAATTTGTACTCATTATGTGATTTTTGTAAGGACTTGGCGAAATCAGGAAGCTAGACAAGCAATAAAAGCTAGATGGTTAATCTGCATTCGTGAAAATATGTGTTTTTTACAGTTAAAATATAACTAGTGAGTGAGATCACGGGGAAGTACCATATCAAGTAAGCCAATTGTGAGAACTGGTGAATTTAGGATGGAGGTGATGCTTAGCATATGAGGAGCAATAACTTGACATGTGACATTGTACTGAGGCAAATTTAGGAAGTTAGGTAGGTGATGAAAAACGTTGCAACTCAACTATATAATATGAGAACATGTGCTTTAGGTGATAAAGATCCAAGCAAGTGAACAGGACATTCACCATAATAGGGAAAGAGCATATCAAGTAAGCAAATCTGTGAGTACTAGAATTATGATGGAGGTGGTGCTAGGAACAGGGAACGAATGATGTGCGCTGAGACAAAACTGGGTGGTGTTTCATTTGTTTAGAGTTTTTGATTCTTGGTAGTTACTGCTTCTCATCTGTTTCCTTTCACATCCACACCCTACATTCTTTTTCGTTGTGGCTTCATTGAAGTCATATTAGATATTCATCGAGAATGACATAGATGCTCTCTCCTATACTGTAGGGCATAATGTACACTAAGTAGGCCTGCCTGTGTTCTGCACTACATGTTCAAGTGAATTTTTCTTATGATATTCTCATGTTTGTCTACTATGCACACAGAGAATTGATCATTTATGCTGAAGCAAATCCTTTGTATCTGTTTCTGGAACTATTCTGAAGTAATAGCTAGGTTTCACATCTATTTATACTTTTACATAATGCATCTGTATATTCTGTCATTGTTTCCCACCCACAAAGTTTCTCAGCTTACTCTTATGTCATTTTGACAGGTTTCTGTTGGTTACTTCATTGCTGATCTTGGGATGATCATTTGGTTTTATCCTGCTTTAGGAGGGATGGAATATGTAAGTATATTTTACTCGTCTAAAAGATATTAGATCTTTGGCTAATAGAAGATCCTTTCCAAATTTCACTTCATTTCCTTCAGGTATATCTTGTTGATGAAAATGATACATCAACTATAAAATTGTGTTGTCTAACTGCTGCATTTTTCGTCTATAGTTTTATCGTTTCTTCAAGTTTTCTTTTTCTGATTGTTAATGCTGAAAATATTATGTAATTTCTTTTATACATGCTAGAAACCTATTCCAAATAAGGAAAATGAAAATCTGAAGTCATTACCCCAACTAATGGACCATTTGTTCCTTGCCACAAGGGCATCCATTTCTTGTTTTCATGTTTACATTTCATAATTCAACTATAACCTTCTCCTTATTCTCATCTTTCTTTCTTCTTTGGCATCATTTATGTTCTGCTTCCTCTTTGCCCATGCTTAAAGTCAATTTTGAGTTCATATGTGTAGTGGCCAAATGCACCAAAAAATTTAAACCAGATCAATGTTTCGTGAAAGGATTTTACTTCTGATGATACACAATAACCAAAAATGATCAAATACTTGAAAGACCATGCCTAGAGATAAAAACAAAGAAACTTCCATCCAAGCGTTGTAACATATGCAGATCTCTGTAATCAATTTTATTCCAAGTGTGTAATTGTCCAAAATATCCATGTCAAATGTTCATAGTCCAGTCCGTCGATCTCCTGTGACAGCACAACCGTGACGTTTCCTGTTCCATTTAGAAATAGGTGCACATATTTTACCACTGAAATTTTCTTTTGGAAATACTATTTAAGATTTTTTATGTGTAAAATGTAAAAGTAAACAAGCAGGTTTTGGAGCCATGCCCTTCCTTCTTTTTATACCTTTTCATCTATGCATAAAACTTTGGTGTGATTTATTTCTTTTTCTTGACGTCAGGTTTCCCCAAATAATGTCAGGTTATTTAAATTGAAACTGAGAATCTAATGCTAATATGGTTTACTCAGGTGATTCATCATCTTCTTTCCATGATCTCTGTTGCATATGCAATGTTGACGGGGGAGGGGCAACTCTACACTTACATGGTTCTTATATCTGAGACAACAACCCCTGGGATCAATTTAAGATGGTAAATTATTTGACTGCTTGATTCTAATTCTTTGAGGTTATCACTTGTATTTAATTACTTTTCTCGAGTACGTGAAGGTACCTTGACACAGCTGGAATGAAGAGGTCTAAAGCTTATCTAATAAATGGGGTTGTAATATTCCTTGCTTGGCTGGTATGTGAAGTCAGAAATTTGTAGATATTCTTAAAGCAGTTTAAATTTCCTGGTTTTTTTCATGTGCATGCTTATGGAGCTCAATACTATGTGCAGGTTGCAAGGATACTCTTGTTCATCTACCTGTTTTACCACGTGCACTTACATTTTCATCAGGTAATTGTCGAATGTGTAAAATTGGCTTCTCTTTTATCCTGTTTCTTTTGTTTATTAGAACAAAGTGTTAAATGCAAAACTGGGACAGAAATCATCTCCCATAGATCATCAGTTTTAAAGTTATCAAACTTAGTTGTAGCTCATCTTTCATCACAAGATTTATGATTATTTGTCGTCATCAACTACTAATTAAAAAGTAGTTAGCCTTCAGAAAATCTTTTGATAGGATAAAAATGAACAGTGTAAAATATCAACCAACTGGGATTTCAATGTGGAAAATGTAGAAGGAAGAAAAGGGATGAGGCAAAGAGCGAGCTCTGGCTTGTGTTCTTTTGTCATCCTAGCATAGTAAACAAGCAAGCTAACAATTAATAGATACTCCAGTTTTACTAAGTTTATCGTCGTTCTGTATTACTCAGTGATATTAATCAAATGCCAAAGAAGGTTATGGTGACTTGTGAAATATCAACTTGTTCTTGTTGCATTAAGTTTGAATTGGTATATTGCAATTTTTTTATAACAGGTGAAGCAAATGCAGAGCTTAGGCGTGTTCTTAGCAATAGTGGTTCCAATACTACTGTCTGTCATGAACATGATATGGTTTGCAAAGATTATCAGGGGACTCAAGAAGACATTAGCAAAGAGACACTGAAATGGACAGGCTCTGAAGGAAGATAACTTGTGTACCAAGTTAGGCATCATATTCTGTGTATCCTATCTCTATTTCTCCAATCACACTTGTAAATGGCGTTTTTTTTCATATTATTTAAAGCGGGAGAAAAAATATGTCTTTTAGAAATTGATGTGCCTCTTGCACTCATTTATCACAGGCAAATACTAATTAGAAGGGACTAAACATTAATCTCAATTTGGTAAAAAAAGAATAGCTCGATCATATACATACAAAAACTTCTTTTTGGGAGGTAAAACAGGGGTAGAAGTGAGCATTTCAAAATGAAATTACTCATGTTAAATATCAAGGTTTATATTTTCTAATTAAAATTTAGTAAGAGAAGCCCTTAAATTTAAGATTTTCACCTTAGCCTTGTTTCTATTAACATCATTCTCATATGGGAAAGAAACACATCTCATTTATTCTCTTAAGTATCATTTTATTTTATTTTATTGCTTTGATTTTAGATTTTTTCAATAGCTCTTTTGATATGAAGACCGGGTAAAAATTTGAAATTTGATTATGAATATAATATTTTTTTCAATTCCAAAATTTAATTTATCTTTCTTTCATTTCTTCTAATTCACTTGCAATTTATTTGGATAAATTTTCAATTTTCAATTTGATTATATATGATATTTGTCAATTGCAATCCTATGTATAATTTTAATTCAAACTGAAGTTTATTCGAGTATTTTTTTTTCTTTTTCACTTCATATATATCATATTTGATAGTTTTTTTCCCTTATTTTGTTCTTCAATTGCAATTTATCACTCTTTCAATTTTTTTTAAAAGTGAAAAAATCATTAAAACTCAAGAATGATTATCAAAGGAACAAAGTACAAGGACAATTGTGTAATTACAAGGAAATGAATATAAAACTCATGCTACTCTAGAACACCATTAGAAGAAATAACCAATTACAAACTCATTCCAAACTCCATCTTCTTTTGAAAGAGGCAGCCATCCTTCATGTGACATTGACTTGCGGTATTTTCTTAATCCAATAACAAACCTTGTAAGCAAGTTCATAACTATCCCTTTTCAAGTTTTTGAATAACATGTTATTTCTTGCTCTCTAAATAGAGAAAACAGAACAAGTTATACAAAGATTGATATCTAAGTGCTCTTCCCTTTTATTACTGTGATTTTTATCAGCCCATTTGAGTATATCTTACCACTTCTGGTAAGGGCAATACAACTCCATCATATACTGCATCCTACTCCAAATAACTATGGAATATACACATTGAAAAAACAGATGATTGATGGATTTAAAGCTAAGATTGCATAGTATACAAACCTGATCATTAACACCACAAAGCCTGTCTTTAGTCCTCAATCTGTGTCTTGCAGCTAACCAAGTGACAAAAGATGCTTTAGGCTCTACACAATATTAAACCATTCAATTCTAGGTTGTTATTGTTGTTTAATAACAGTAAAACATGATTGATCAGTGAAATCCCTACCTCCATTTGACAACAAATGTAGGCTATCACATCTTGAAGAATTAAGAGAGTAATAAGGGATGTAGGATCTGATCCTCTCACTAACCATGAAGTCTATTACCTAACTATTCTACTGAATTATATCCTTAACCCGTGCTTGGATAGGAATTCTTGCAATCTGAGTTGAGATGTCCTCCCAAATTAAAGGGCTATGAGTAGACAACTCTCTCTACTATTTCTCTTTCGTTTATTAAGTCATAATTAGTAATTTCTAATTTATATGTTTGACTGATTTTGTATGTATAAATTTAATTTTGTAAATTATTGATGAAATTTGATTTCAATATTTCTATAATGTGTATATTGATGTTAATCTTTATTATCTTTGGTAAAAAGTGAATCACTGTTGGTTTTCGATATTTTAGAATTACTTGAAAAATTCAAAATGAAAACTTTTATGATAAAAGTTTACTCTTTATTTTTTTATTTTTAATATAGGATATTAAATTTGGCTCTTTGTTATTTTCTTTATCGAAGATATACAATATATAATACCAATGATATACTTTTGTGATAAATGATCGAGTTATTGTTGTTCTATTGAGCCTACCTGTTTCTTCCAGTTCCATACGCATGCTTAGCAGAATAGTTAATAACCTAAAAAATAGTTACCGATAAATTTGTTAAAAAAGTGATTCTTCTAGTGAGAATTATGTGAAGATAGTTTTGAACAACCTAATAAAAATTTAAGTGATGAAAATTCATATGCATGAGAATGGTAGCAAATTGAATATGTATAAACTTGTATTAAATGCATCCAACTTAGAAATTTTATGGGAAGATGAGCAACCAATCCCTCGGTTAAATATTTATGATCCTAAAAATTGGGATAATCTTAACAATAAAATATGGAACATTTTAATTGAAAAAAGGCCGATAAGGGAATTGAATCTTATGTTTTCTTTAGACTATACATATTTGCATATTATTGATTTGTTAGGGTCTTTTTTTACTGTCCCGGGCCTATAAAATCTTAAAACGGCCTGGTATGGGTATAATACGATAGAGACAGTAGTCCTTTAGAAGTTTGTAACTTGGAATAATGTAATGCAAGGTAATAAATGTTGGTATTATAATGAAACAGATACTAGCATCTCCAATTATAATTCATTATCTGTGATAATTAAATATGAATATCATCTCTACTGCGTGTTAGCTTGAGATTGATTTCTGAATAACTTTTCCTCAATTATCATTCATATAAAATCAGTACATATTTATACACAGTACATAGAATAATATTCTATTACAGGGATATGCTAGACCAGGTCAGTAGAGGGTATAAAACTACAAAGAGACATCCTCTTTATGTGTATGTATATTAGAATATCGGTTATGTAAGATGGTTAAATTGATAAGAATAGCAGATGATTACTTATGATGAAGACAAATCTCAAGAGAAAGGGAAGAAGAGTGATATTTCTACTAATCATTTCAATTTACTTACGATTATCAGTAAATTGTTTTTTTGTAGATATTGAAGGTCTAAGTAATATAAGCGTACTTTGGATAGGCGATTCTGGAAGTAACTTTCAGCTACAATCATTAAGAGCATTCCCAAATCTCAACTCACTTCATATATACGCGAATAATTTTACGTCTCCGGAATTATTTTCACAAGGTAAATAAAGAAAGTACTTTTAGAATAATTAAAGTAAAGAAAGTATCTTTATTAAAATATATTTATTTTTTAAAATTATATAAAAAATTATGATAAAACCATTATATTTATATATTAAATTAAATCTATTTTTTTCTGTGTTATGCAGGCTTATCAAATTTCAAGAATTTAAAAGAATTAAAAATGGTGTACGGCGTTCTGGGAAATATCAATAGTTTTTCAAAGTCTATTACAAATATGACTTCACTTGAGACTTTATCATTGCGCTCTTGTCAACTCAGTGGCAGCATTCGTGGTACCGAAGGTGAGTTAGTCTTAATAACATAATTTAAACTATCTCCTCAATCTCTATCTCCCTAATCTTCTTCTTTATATTATATATTTAGGTTTATGCGAGTTGAAAAATCTTCGGACTCTCATTCTTTCTAACAATAGTTTGAGTGGTGTCTTACCTCATTGTTTGGCGAACTTGACATTTCTTCAAAAATTGGATCTCCATTACAATTACTTCAATGGAAACATTCTTCAATCTCCATTGATAAGTCTCACATCTATCACATGGTTATCACTGTCTTATAATCAGTTTAAGTTTCCAAGTTCACTCTCTCCATTTCTCAACCACTCCAAACTCAAGAGTTTTGAAGGTGATGGGAATGAAATCTATGCAGAAGCAAGGATGGTCAATTATAGTTTCACACCCAAGTTTCAATTGGAGATGCTTTCTTTACAATCCACTCTTAGAGGAGGATCATTTCCTGAGTTTTTGTACCATCAACATGATTTGCAATCTCTTGACATTTCTGGCATTCCAATAATAAGATCAGGCTTTCCAAATTGGTTACTAGAAAACAATACAAAATTGGAAAGTCTGCATCTCTCCAATTGTTCTCTTTCAGGATCTATGGTTTTACCAGCACATACTCCTAATGCAACTTTAAGGTTATTGGATATCTCCACCAATAAATTTTATGGTCGCATTCCAATTGAAATTGGTACAAAATTTCCAAAGTTAGAGTGGTTAATCCTATCAGAAAATGGGTTTACTGGAAGTATTCCATATAGCTTGTCTAATTGCTCTATCTTGGAGGCATTGATAATGCGTGATAATCAATTATTTGGCAAAGTTCCGAAGTGGATTGGAATAAAGGATTCTCTTTTAATACTAGATCTTGCGAAGAACAAGTTTTCTGGAAGCTTATCTACAGAATTGGGAGCTCCACGATTGAAGGTCATTCAATTGTCCGAAAATAGATTCAAGGGACCTTTTCCTCAGTCAATTTCTAACCTCCATAATTTGGAAGCTCTGGATCTCAGTCATAATTATTTAACGGGTATCATTCCTAAATGGGTTGGGAAATTATTTAGATTGAAAATTCTTATATTAAATTATAATAATTTTATAGGAGGAATTCCAATTAATTTGTGGACGATGACCAATTCATTAAGATTGGTGGATCTTTCACATAATAAACTCTCTTCATTTTTTACTAATTATTTTTACATTTATAAAAAAGACAAAAAATATTTTCCAGGTTTTTATTTTTCAAAACAGAAGGAAGTTTTTGAGTTTGTAATAAAGGGAAATATTTTTGAATATAAAATTGATAAAATTTGGTTCTCGAGATTCATTGGTTTAGATTTCTCTTGCAATAACTTGACTGGTCCAATTCCTTTTGAATTTGCAAACATTAAAAACATTAAACTTTTGAACTTATCTCATAACAATTTCAATGGATCTATTCCCTTTTTATTTTCAAATATGACAAAAATTGAAACTCTAGATCTTTCTTACAACAATTTGAGTGGGGCAATTCCTTTCCTTCTGACAAAATTAAATTTTTTAGAAGTTTTTAATGTCTCTTACAATAACTTTTCCGGTGAAATACCCAACAGTGTTGCTCAATTTGCAACTTTTGATGAGACAAGCTATTTAGGAAATCCTTTTCTTTGTGGGTTGCCAATACCTAAGAGTTGCAAACAAGAGGAAACTGCAACACCGTCTTCAATGAATAAAGAGAGTTCAAATGATGATGATGAAGTTGACGACGGTATTATTGATATGGAAGTTTTCTACATTAGTTTTTCCGTGACTTTTGCTGTTATCTTAGCGGGAATAGCTGGAGTTTTGTGTATAAACCCATACTGGAGAAAAACATGGTTCTACTTTATCGAGACAGTCATCGATAGTTGTTGTTGGTTTTAATATGTTATGATATTTCAATGTTACCTCACTAGTTGCTATTAATTGATGTTTTGCTTTATATCTCTTTCACAACCCAAAGGAAAGAGTAAATCAAAGTTGAGATGTCACACCATCTGTTTTCTTGTCCAAGTTTATAACAAGTTGACTAATCCTTAAGATATAAGAAGTAAGAAATATTACTTTACCTAAAAAATGGATAGTCAATAATAAAAGAAATGAATTATATTACATTTCTACACTAAATTAAATTTAAGCAATTTTTATTCTGTGATTGCAAGCTTGTCTAATTTCAACAATATAAAAGAATTATGTTTAGATTCCAACTTTTTGAGAATGTCTTATAAAACGATTATGGGAGGCTGTCGTTTATGCAATATGAAGCTTCATTAGAATTCATCAGATCAGGAGGAATGGCAGTGATTAAGTATCAATGGTGCTTAGTAGACGTCATGAAGAAGATGATGATCTTATTATTACTATGATGAATACGATCATGATCTCTATGTAGATAGTGTATTGTTCAGTGTTCTCAAGCAATATAGCCCAAATCATCTTTAGTGAAGGAGGTTAAGGTTTCACCCCAATACTAATTGACAATATGAGACAAATACTCTCAACATACCTCCACACGTATGGCGAACTTTCAAGCCTAACACGTGGACAACACATATTGGGTGATGTGGGAGCACTTGTGGCCGTTGAGCCCAACTCGTGAACCCTAGCTCTGATACCATGAAAGAAATTGATGTTCTACCCTAATACCAATTGACAATATGGGACAAATACTCTCAACATTTAGAATATGCGTGTGGTGATACTTTATAATTAAAGTAAAACTTATTTAATTTATTTGAATTCATTTTTGAAAGTTTAATATTATAAATTTCATAACTTTTTTGCTAAGAATTATGAATTAATAACCCAATACAAATTTAAAATTTATCGTTAGAGAAAGTTGCTTAAAAACCAAATTAATAATAAAATACATTTTCAATTATTCATAAAAATGCTCTTATTTAAGTTTAAAAAATCAAACCAGAGAAAGTAAACCATTCTTATTTTTTAAGGGTAAAGACTACTTTATTACAATTTGAAAAAGTTGATTCTATAAAATTTATTTTAAATCTTATTCTACACATCCTTGTAAGCATATATAAAAAATAATATAAACTTCAATCGGTAAAATCTTACGATAAAATGTTTTTCATAAATATAAGGTATTAACTTTATATTTTGATTTTAAAAAAAGATCTATGATGTATTACTAATAAGATATTGTTATTCAATTAAGTTTTATTTTTATTAGTTGATGGATTTTGGCATTAATAGAGTTAGTTGCATATTCATGTCAATTGCATATCAAGGTATAAACGAATAAGGAAAGGCAAACTTTTGTTGACCATTTGTATATGGATAGTCAATAAAGGTTGGTGGATCTTTCACACAATAGACTCTCTACATCCTTTGCCATTATTCGAACAAGTATAAGGATGAGAAAAGATATATTGACTATTATTATATATCTTGAGGAAGGAGTTTTTGAGTTCGTAGTGAAGGCAAATATTTTTGGATACAAAATTGACTACATTTTCTCCATTAGATTCACTGGATTAGATCTCTCTTGCAATAACCGGACAGGGCCAATTCTTTCAGAAATTGGAAACATCCAATATATTAACTTATCCCATAATAATTTAACAAGACCGGCCTATTCCCTTCTTACTTTCAAACATGACAGAAATTGAGACTCTGGGTCTTTCCTATAACAATTTGAGTGGAACAATTCCTTTATAGCTTACAGAATTAAAGTCTTTAGAAGTGTTTAATGTATCTTACAATAATCTTTCTGGTAAGACACTCAACAGAATTGCTCAACTTGCAACATTTGATGAAAGCAGCTACCTAGGCAATCCTTTTCTTTGTGGGTCTACCTAAGAGTTGCACTCAAGAAGCAATTGTTAAAGAAATTTCAGATGACAATGAAGTTGATGGTTGTTTTATTAACATGAGCGTTTTTTTTACATAAGTTATTTTTGTGACTTTTATTGTTATTATAGTGGTGGGTATAGCTTCTACTTTATTGAGGTGGTCCTAGATAGTTGCTACTAATTTTTTGTGGATAATCTTTCTTTTCTATTAAAGTTATGGGTCAAATAGCTTCTAGATGTAATGTGACATCCATACCTCAATGTTTCCTCATTGCTAGGGATGATGATATGTATCAGTTTACATTAATGAACAATGCATCCTTTTGTTGTATGTTGATTATTACACCTTTATTATTCTTTAGTAAGATGTTGTGTTCTTATATTTGATCAATATGTTGCTTGTACTACCATTTTTAGCGATGATCTAAGCATACAATCTTCTGTTTCATGCAAAGAGAAAAATGGACATCAACTATATTTCTACCTATTAAACGAATCGAATTCACTCTTCTTTCTTCCTTCCCCTTGCTTTTCAGGGTCACTTAATCATTATTAGATTGTTTTATATCACTAAAGTCTTTACACATAAGTAACAATGCACTATCAGAAACAAGTGGTAAGTTTGGGTTCACCTATCCAACAACTATTTACATAATATTAGCCAGCTAACGATGAAATTAAACCAAATGCTTTTAAACTATTTCACTTCGACAATTATATATCTTAATCTTGTAAATTGCACATTTTTTAGTAAATAGAAAGCATGTGAGTTATATAGGTATTGAAGAATTTGCAGACTCTCAGCAATTTAGAGTTCAACGATTGAGTTCTGATGACTTGAACAACAACATCATACCATCTCTCTGCCAATTATCCTCACAAGTGCAAGAATGATACACGAGTTGGTAATTCTTATATTCTTGTGAAAACATTTTTTGAATTTGTAGTGAAAGGAATTTTTTTAGTTACTTAATGCTTCATGATTTCGATACAGGATTCATTAGATTGGAACTCTTTAACAATAACTTGACTGAACTGGTTCAATTGGAAACATGTAACGTATCAACTTATTGAACTTCTATGTGCTCTTTAATCGTATAGATAATAGTACTTATCATTTTTTTCGATTAATGGGTAATGTATTCTGGTGTGTTATGTGCTGTTTGTTCCACTTCCGCCTATTTCAATTTCTTCAGAAGAGCTAATGCTCATCCGGATTGGTTAGTCAACTGTACCTTCATTCCCATTATTTCTTGTTATCAATAATGACTTGTACTTTCAGAACCTACCTCTCAAAGAATTAGTGGTCCTTCAGGACTAGTTGATGTTTTGCTTTCCATCTCTTCCATAGCCAAATAAATGTGTAAATAAAAGTCAAGATGGTTTAATAGTAGAGATGGTGATTTGTGTCAGTTTTTCATAACCAAAAGAAAAAAAAAGAAACAGATAATACAACAAACATTAACGAATGTCTTTGGGTTCAAACCTTGGAAAGATTACTAGCCGAAAATCTTCAGGTATCGTTATAATATCTCAAAGCTTTGCAGGAAATGATAAATCGGTTTTGATATGATTTTAATTAAATTAAATTTTAAGTTGAGTTTAAAATTAATAGGATTGAGCTAACTCGGTTTAAAATTTTTTAACCGAAACATGAAGCAATATTATTTTTGTTCATAATTTGTTCAAATTAGTACCAATAAAATTTTTAAAGAGAGATCAACCCGATTCAATTTTTAACCTTAATCTTACGTTATAATTTTGTTGACTAAATGGAGAAGCGTTGAGCCAAGGCATAAAACATAACCCGATATCGGGTTACGTTGTGAAACTAAACCCGATATCGGGTTACGTTGCAATTGTGTTGACTAAAATGGAGATGTGTTGACCAAAAGAAAAAAACGAAACCCGATATCGGGTTACGTTTTATATCCAAACCCGTTATCGGGTTTCGTTTAAGTGTCTGATTTATTAACGATGACGTTGCATGATAAAATCTAAGACCCTATTAAAATTTGACAAGTGTCTGATTTATAACTAAAGCATAAAAAAAGGGTTCAGACAAGGTTAGAACTCCGAGATTCTTTTCGTAGAGTGGTCTGAAAAATTAGAGAGAGAGCAGAAGTGAA
>JANIMX020000490.1:725344-735644 GCA_024582655.2 Erythroxylum kunthianum
ATGAAGGCCATAACAAAATTGTTGTTAGTGTTTTTCTCATTTCAACAATGGTGGGATGAGTTATTGCCTCCTTGCCTCTAATCTACAGCCATAATGAGCAGTATATTAGCTGCAATTCTGCAACATAGATGAAATAAAATGCTTAAAATTATTTCGAGATTAAAAACTTGGAGCCTCCAACTCATCTCATGGTACTGTTTTTTGGAGAGAATTACCAATAGTGAAGTGCAAACTGAAAACAGACAAGATTTTATTTTTTGAATGTCACGGGAAGCCGCTGCATGTTCCAGCAATGGCAAAACAACTGAAAAGAGCACCTACAAAAAAAATCAAGCAGAGGAAATTATGACTTTTGGCAGAATCCTGAAAGAAATAGTTTGAATTATAGTCAGATGAAATAACCAGAAAATTAGAAAGAATATGAATTGTTCTGTCATGCCACAAGATGCATCATATCTCCATATCCATCCACTATAGATTCTTAAATGTATCCTGCTATAAGTAGAACAGGACCACATTCCCAGACACACTAGAAAATAGAATCCCAACATTCAAGCTCATGTGTCTACAACAAGATTCTTACAGCTCATACCAAAAACAACGAAACCAAAAGAACGAATAGGAAAAGATGAAAAAGAAAACATGAAGGAAATAACAGAACAAACCCTAAAAGACATCTCATAAGGGGAGGGGTAAAGAACCACATGCCATGATAAACTAGTCTGATAGGAAAAAAGACAATGTACATTACAACAAAAGAGGAAAAAAATAGAAAAATAGAACACTGTAATTCAAGTCATTTCTAAAAGTCACAAACAAGATAAAAAGAGAAACAAGAGGTAGAAATTGGTGAAGAAAAGGAAAGATCAGAACAATCAAAACATATCTTCAAATACAAAATTACAAGAAGTCTTGTGATTTTGGAGTTGAATTGAACATCATGTTCGAAGATAATAGTGCATCCAACAACCATAAGGGGCAAAATGTAGATAAAAAAACTTCTCGCCACATCTTTCTTATCCCAAATATGCACATTCAGGAATCTTCATAGGTGTCTAGTTGTTTGTTGAGGAACCTCAAGGGAACAGCAATGATCAGTTCAATAAACAAAATTACGCCCTATATTTTTTAAAATCCAAGTGCTGAAATTAGTTGGTTTCACTGCAATGAACATGCAAAGTAACAGATATATTGAGGTGAAATTTTCAGGTGACATACTTGGGGATGTAAGCGACCACAAAGCTCAGCAGCAAGTTTTCGTACATCGTCAAATTCAGACTTGCTAATTGACCTAGAATAAAATTAACATAACTATCAGATTAAGTTTTTTTTTTATTGGTGAAGCTTAGGCTAGTGAACAACCTCTTCAAAAGAAATGTAGCAATACAAGCCTCGTCATTGGTGACGATATCCCCGCATTCTGAAGGTAAAAATGGATAGTTAGTCACATTAACAAACTAAATGAACCAATGAGCTAAGAGAAGTAGCTGTTGATTAATCACCATTTTTTTTTGTTTCACCCATTGAGCACTTTACCCACAGCATTAAAAACATTCATGTACAACTTTCTAATACAAATCAAGCAGGCGCACAACTCAATGCAATTACACATCAGCTGTTTCCTACTATGCGCAGTTAAAAATTTTCTTGAAGGACCTACTGGGCTATATCTCTGAGGAAGAACCAAAATCCATTGTGAGTTGAAACTGAAATTCATAACTATGACTACCTATATGATTCAGTAATAGAGGCTAGAATTGAAAAATAAGGAACGAAGAAATACATAGAAAAAACAAGCTTGAAAGAGGTTACAAAAGGCATACCAGTCACGATAAGTCTATTGGGAAGTTGACCATAGATAACAGCTGATTTGAGGTCATTAAAAACTCTAAGGGGAAGGAGACGAACTATAAGTAATGGACAAAGGCGCTGAAATAGATCTTTCTGCACTATATCAGTGTCTTCGGTTGTATAACTTCTGTTCTCCCACCTAGATAATAAGCCTTCCTCAAGCCTGCTAACAGAACTAAGCTCACTGAGAAAACGCTATCAACCACTATAAAACTTGCAATTATTCATGACTGAACCACATTGTAAGCCTATTGAAGAGAGAATTAAAGATGAGTAAAGGATATGGCTGAAGTAACTGAAGCTAAAACATAATACATAGAATTCATTCCACTAGACAAGGTACAAGTCGGTACGTATATATACCAAAGGCAACAACAGATGAGGTACAAGTCGATACATACTGTTCATCGAAAAAGCAAGGAACAGTAAAAGCAAGGGTGGACTGGCAAGTACTAACGGTCAGGATCTCCACTTCCAACATTATAATGAATATTACAATGTACTTACTCTTTCTGTTCCTCCATATGTGACAGAACACGACAAAGGACTACATCCCCAGCATCCGCTATGTGTTCACTTACACAGCTTAAAAACCGAACAATGGTTGCATTTGCCGGCTCTGAGAACATCTTTTCAATTACTGGTCCAATGAAGGATTTCCAGTCCTCTACCTGTTGAGTATATGTCTCATCAAAATGCAGTCCATGCACAGATGTAAGTGCAAAATACCAATTAGAGGTTAATGCAACAGATGTGACAACAGCACTTATAAGTGAACTATAAAATTTGAAGGTAAATCCATATCTCAGAATAGTATGCATTTTCCCATAAGATAGGGAACGATTGGATATGTTTAAAGACAATATAGCTTAAATAATGAACATATAGAAGTTGCTAGTTTGCATTCCTTTTTTGAAACAATCATGTGAGCAAGTTTCATGAGTTGTTTCTTTCTTCATTGATTTGAATTCCGTTTCCTGACTCCATTAAAATTAGTTGAGTAAAACAATATTTGGATACAAAAAGTAATTAAAATAACAGTTATTATACTTGGAGGTGAAGAATGCGAACAATGGGGCCAGAAAGGGGATAGCAAGGACAGAGATGTACTACAATGACAAATTAAGTAACAGTCTCTGACCTCTAGAAACTTTTTCTTTTCTCTACCAAAAAGTCAACTATGAACTAAATGATAGGTCCTAAATATGATATATAAAAGTGATAAAACGTTCCAGGCATTTTTAGAGTCTTTTTAATAATAACAAAATAATCCTAAATGGAACCATATCATAAGCCCACTAAACATGAAGGCATGTAATAAGAAGCAAAAGCTTTGGTCACTCGGTGAAGTCATCAAATAGAAAATTCCAATCTTACACTTTTTGACCACTCTGAAATGAGCTTTAGTATCCGATCAGCATCGTCTTTTATTCCAGCTATGTCAATACAGAAAAAGCAACAAAGGAGAAAATATCAGCACTATGTAAAAAAGGTAAGCAAGCTGACTGACAAGAGAAAATTTTAGAACAAATAAATAAAACTTGCAAATAGCAAAATGATCCAAAAACTATGCATGCAAATCAGAGAGAAACATATGAAATAACTGGTAGATAGTCCATCTGTGATTAAAACATGCATACAAAGACAAATTCCCAAATCAATAAATATGGAAAGAATAAGTAATCGAAATAGCCAATACATAGTGACTAGGTACATGAATAATGCCAACTTTGGCAATAAGTAATAGTTTCACTTAACCTATCACATTATAAAATCAAGTGAAACACAAACCTTGTCTTGTATCTTGTCTAGAGCTTGAGATATCCAAGGAATGATTGAGGTTGCTAGAAAATAAGAGGGAAAAGGTTAGTCAGTTGCAGAAATGAAGTGCAATAAGGCAGACAGTAATTCGGGTACAACAAGAACAAAGCACCATTTATAATTCCACACAGTTATTCATGGAATTGAGGGTAAAGGGAGGACAAAAATACCTAAGGGAGTCAAGCAGCATGCATATAACCTCAGGATTCTGGTTATTATTTTGAAGTGTTGCAAGTAAAACAGCACTAGCAGATGATTGGATCCTTTCATCTGACGAGTAGACAAGGTGAACCAGTGTAGGCAAGAACATAGATGGATCTGCAGTGAGTACAACGAGAACATTAAAAGAAAAAAACAGGATCATATGAGCAGGAGTATATGCTGCATTGTATGTACGTGGCTGCAAACATTCTATTTATACCAGTTCCAGAAACTTTTTCATCCAAAGTTGTTGAGAATCTACACGTTAAATTTTCCAAGTTACTGATAATGTGATCAGAACAGATTCAAGGGAAGAAATTTCAGGCTGCGGCCTGTGAGGCAGCAAAAATGCTTGACAACAGCATGAAGTTCTTTTCCAAATTAAATTTATGCACTTGCTTTGCATGTATTTCTGAAAAGCATCCATAAACTACTATGACGAGAGAAATAAACAAATTGATGACCTTTTATGAAGACTGTATGAGCATGAAGAAGACAATATGAAAAGGATGAAGGATTCTTATGTCACCAAGAAAAAGACTAGAGAAACGATATCCATATAAATACTGAAAATTGCAATGGTAATAAGCTAAAAACCTGTGGCACCTTCTTGGATAAGAACAAACTTTTTGATATAGATAAAAATCAACTAATTAAATTAAAGCTTTTTCTTTGGCCCACCTATCAACAAGATGATTTAGCTTGTTCGAATCCCTATTGGTTTGATACCAAAAATGCCAGTCGTTGCGGTATAGTAATGATAAACATATATCCAAGATTGAAAATTCAATAAAGGTGCTTTCTTTTCATATATCTCATACCATTCAGATCTAGTACATAAAAGAAATCATATTTGCCAAGTAGCACCGATGGATGAAATGCAGCAACTGTATTACATGTGTTTATGGTTTCTTAAGACACTAAACAATTGAATATGAACCATTGTAGACATTAATATTTCAGAATCTATGAAACAAAAACGTGAAGCATGACAATGGCGAAGGAAGACGTTAAGTAAAAGCATCAATTGTTAAGACAAACCTATCACTTGAAGTATACCAGAGGCACGTTCCCGGATCACATCGTCATCATCACTAAGACACTCAACCAAGACTTTAGCAATGTCTTGCCTTCGGGACCAACATGTGACGATCATAAAAATATCAGTAACATGAGAAAAACAATAAATAATAGAACCACAAGTGATTAAGATTATTGTACCACGTCAAAGAAGAAATTTTGTTTCCTGAATCTGATGAAATTAAAACCAGCTCTGAGATAACATCAACGGAGTTCAACCTCTGCTGAGAATTTCCAGATGTGAGGCGACTTAAAACTTGTTCAAGGAAATGATTGTCTGTGCTCCTGGAAAATTCATAAAGCAATTCAAGATTCAGATTCATATCACGAAATCTCATCTGTCAATGCTAATCAGTAACAAACTGGAAGGAAGAAAAGGAATACAGGGAGCAGTATTCTGCTAGAAGCATCACAACAGCTCTGGCTGTGCCATCCCTCTCATCCAAAAGGTGAAGCAAATGTGGCAACAGTGTATCCATCTGTCTGCAACCATTTGCAGATGAAAATTTTGGTCTAATAATAGCTGCCTTGAATATGCAAACAGCTCCAGAAATCACATCTTCATTGGCACAGTGAAGCTTCCACAGAAGGAAAATCGAATATCAAAACAGAGAAAACAATAAGTATGACTGAGGGAATATGTTACATTCAATTCTAACTGCCACCAACTAAGAAAGACTGCATCCTGAAAGCTACAATGAAAAGCAGTAAAACAATCCATCTCAAGAAGGAATGGCATGGTTCCAAACTTCCAACAATTTTAAAGTTTAAAAACAAATATCTGAGTCTAATTACATATCCACAGACGACATTTCTTTAAAATCAAAACACCGTCACCTATTCAGTTTTAATGCAAACATTAATGAATGGAGAAGAGAAACGACCAGTCTGCTACAAATACAGCTTACCAAGAACAATAACACAATTCAAAAGAATGTTAATACAAAAATAAATAATTCCACTAATATACAGTTTTTGTTCACTAGCAGCCAACTTCAATATCATACGAACAATTACATTACGTTTTACATATTGGGCAATTCTTGGAGTCTAACCAAACAATATGGGGTGAAAATAGTGGGAGCATAAAATATCCATGTCAATCATCCTTGGTAATGCTAAAAATATTACTCACAATATTGCAATTACTTCTGATCTTAAAGACATACTTAATTATAGTTCTAAAACCCTCCTAACCCATAGTATAAAAAATTTTGGGAGGTAAAAGAGAGAACACTTTTTGTTTGTTAAAGATTTTCCCAAAAAAAAAATCTTTATAAGGATTGAAGTTTTAATAGAGCAAGTTTCTATCCTTTCATGATGAGCAAAAGATATCCTCAGTTGAAATAATTAGAATCAGCATACAAAGCATATTCTGATAAGCTAAGATAAATCTACCTGTGATATAAGAACCTGTGAGAGCTGTGCCCCATAGTTGAATACCGCTCTTTCAAATTTCTTGTCATCAAGCCGTCCCAAAAGAAGGCATAGGCAATTCAAGAAAAACTTTCTTGTCTCTATGCCACTGTCCTCTTCTGCATGCCCTTCCGAATGACTCTTTGTGTAATACTGCACTTTTCCAATTTTAGTTATTTCAATTTTAACAATTACATCACTCAGAACAATACCAAGTATGAGTTGCAAATTAGCAAAAAACATTATAGAGATGAAGAGAGGAAGAGAATCCCAACTTACATACAGATAGAATGACTTCATAATCAACTAAATGAACAAGAAAGTATGCATGCCAGAATGCTAGCACAACAATGAGTGTATGAAAGTGTTCCACAGTTGTGTTAACCACGTCAACATATGCTATGGAAAACATAGAAGTTTACAATTAATAAAAGAAGTTACAACTAATAGAATTTTCCCAATAAAAAAAGATCACTGCTTCAACCCTTAACTCAGATCCCAACTGAGTCAATAAAACAGGTACTGGCGCAGAACTTGTGTAGGATTTCCTATTACATATTTTTCCACTTATAACTTCTTTTGTTTCTTTTCTCATTTGAAGCCTTTATTATTCAAGATACTTCTGAATACTATAAATATAGGGATGAATAATGTAAGTATTTATGAATTGCACATGGAATAGACTGAGATTCCTATTCACCTATCTCCTTCTGACTTCTTCTCCTAAACCCAAGTTTCCTCTCTGTTTTTCCCCTTTTCTGCATGCTCGTCTCCATCCTCTTTCATTTCTATCTCTCTTATTGTTCTCTTTTATCTGTTTACAGTTATTTCTCTCATTGCCTTGCATCAAATTAGAATAAAAAATTAAATACAATGGAAAAGATTACCTGGATACCATGTATGTACTCATCCAACAATTCACTGCAATGCTCATGAAAAGTACTATCTTCCAAGTGCAGTAAAATGCTGTAATGCTTCCAACAGGATGAAAGCAGCAATCCTCTAGTTTCGATAATGTTTGCATCTGCCTTCCATATTACAGTCAAACAAATCGTGATGAGTAGAAGACATAAAAGCATCTTAAAAACACCTAAAAGCCATGACATTTGGTCACCTCAACATGGAAGCAACTGTAGTGCCTTTTTAGATCCTGCAACCATTTAAGTACTTGCTCCACCCCTTTAGCATGCAAAGGCCTACTCTTTTTACTCCACTGCAAGACACATGGAAAGCACATTAAACAAGCTATTTCACACAGTGACACACACACAAATAGACAAACATACAAACATACAAACACCTAAAAGAAAGAAAATTAAGTAGTATCATCTTATAGAATTGCCCAAAGAAATGCAGAAGTTGGGAATTGGAATGCGAGACACCAGTTTTTGGTAAAAAAGTGTACCAAAATGACAAGAAAACAAGATGAAAAGGATATAGAGCATACAGCTATAAGTCTTTGCACCACAGTGATGAGATCATCAATCTGCTTCCAAAGCAAGCACGGCATTTCACTCATTGGGACTTCAGATGCTATTGTAGTCAGTTTGACTTTCTTGTCTTCAGTATTAGTCGATGCCCAACATCTAGACCAGTCTGATGAAGTTGAGATCAATGATTTTGGTCCAACACTTGCAACTCTCCTTTGTTTTGTTAACGCTTCACTTATTGTTAAAATACAATCAGCAGCACATATTGAAAGTCGAGAAGGCAACTCAAATCCATTCTGCAAAGAGCTACACAATCAAATGGTCTAGGATGAGAAGGAAGGCGTACAAGTATTAATCAATTTCTCTTGATGGAGTTCTAACACAATCTGAACACTTACGGACACAAGACAATTGAAATCAGTCCAACTAGTGGACACATCTACACCTTTTACTATCTTTCTGAAAAACTATGACAAAGCAATGGCTTCAACAAATAAACATAGGTTCCCAAGAGCCTGAAGTGATTAATAGAATCAGTTTATGTGAAATTGCTCAAATGGCAGTCATTCTCAAAGCGTTCTAACCTAAGAGAGATTGGTTAGGTGAACCGGAAGTAAAACTGAAATGGGAGGGAAGATTCTGAAACAAGAAGACACTTTGTAACGTCCACACTCAAAATAAGGAAATGGAGAAGAAAATTGGAAACTCAACGAAAACAAAAAGAAGAGAAATTTTACAGTTAGATTGACCAGATGGAACTAATTTCTCAGATTAATCATGCATAATTAACCCCAAAAGAACTTGCTGGAAAACTAGCTGCAGTTAGCACATTTGACCTTCAACACCACAGGTCACAAAAAGGATCACAAAGCAACAGTAAAGACGTGACGCACATTGACCTATTTACTTTCTTATTCTCCATATGATTCATAATATAAACAAAATACAAGCTACATATGAACATAACAGCCAAAATAGAAAATAAATTACAAGTTGTAGCAACAGAACAAATTTTCTATTAAGTGCAACAAAACAACTCTTAAAATATCAAAAAATCAAGAAAAAAATATAATACCAAAATAATAATAGCCTCATACCTTCCCTTGCACACAATGCATGACAAGTGCGGGATACACTTGCAAAGTATCTTCAGGAAAGCACTGTAATTGTCCCTTATTCCTGGAACAAGTCATATACCCAAATTTCAAGAAATGGAAGAAAATCAAATGCTATATGCAGAAAGCGAAATGAGATGAAAAGAAATAAAACGTGATACCATGTAGAGTGAATTGAGCCATGAAACGCTCATACTCCAAAAGGCTGCGAACAAGAATGCACCAACCAAAAGCCACATAACGGTCTTCTTTTCTACTGATAATATCAGCTAGCTCCTCCGCAACATACCGGAAGACAAGTTCATATTGGAACAGCCAATTGATCACTAATAACCCAGGACCACAACTTTTCAAGTCCTTGCTCTTCAGAGACTGAAGGTTATTATTAATTCATGAAATTCATCAATGAACTAAGCTCTTGAGTTACATTAGAACAAACAAAAATTACAAGAAGATGAGAGAACATACATGTTGGATAATAGGAACGAGAACTTCGTCCAATTTCTCTTCCCTCTCTGACACTTCTTTAACGTACTTGAACAAAAACGAGAGACAATCCTCCAAAGAACCTACAACATTAAGAAGCAAGCAACAGATAAATCGGTGAAAAAAGAAACATAAACAAAAGCAAGGGTGCATTTGTTAACAGAACCTAGAGAATGTCTGTTGGCGGAATCGAGAGAAAAATGAGAAATAGAGTGGTGAAGCTTCTTGGAGCGAGCGCCAAGCAGAGTGGTCATCACTCTTCCTACAGTCACCGAAACCATCGATTTCGGTTCGGACTCCGACGCTCTCCATATCAGCTGCTTCGCTTCTTCTTCTTCTACTACTTTTGCGATTAATCGATTCTCCATTCCAGTTGCTTGAGTTTAATTCATAATCGCAAGTGAATCCATTACAAATCGATTGAAGGAAGAACACACGAGAAGCATTCCGAAGAACAACGGAGATTTACAGAGCTTAATAAAGACCATAAAACGAGCCCAAATTAGACTGTGACCCGTCCGATTTAATTGTTAGTATTTTGTGATTTATAATTTTTTATTTTAAAATTATTATTTATCCTCTTATTTAATAATCATATAACCTCATTAATAAAAGTATATTATAATTAAATAATAAATAAATTTTCAAATCATATAAAAGTTTAATACAATTGATCCCTTCTTTATGGGTCTATATAAAAGATTTAAAATATAACATTTATAAATATAATTCTTTTAAGGTGAAAATTTAAAGCTCTCATACCATATATAAATTATTATATCTCAATTTAAAATTTTAAAATATTTATCTGTAACTTATTTTTCCTTGCTCAATATTGGAATTATACTCCTTAGCAACGTGGAAAAAGAATTTGTAGGTATTACATTATTCAAATCAAAT
>JANIMX020000490.1:888364-901657 GCA_024582655.2 Erythroxylum kunthianum
AGAAGAATTGACTTTTTGACTCTTGCAGTGACCTTGGAAATGCCGCATTATCTGGACAATTGGTTCCACAGATTGGTAAGCGTAAGAATTTGCAGTACTTGTAAGTTGTCTTAAGAGTGGGGATCAAATGATCAGTTGGATGACCTGCCCTTTGCCTTTTCTTTTGCTCCTTTGATTTTGTAGTTTGTTTTAGTCTTCATATATATTAGTATGGTACTTTCTTGTATTGTTGTCCATATTCTTTATATTACTACTTTGTCCTTTGTGTGATTTATGCTATCCACTTTTGCATGACAGGGAACTCTATGGCAACAACATAACTGGAGCAATACGAAATGATCTTGGGAATTTGACAAACTTGGTTGGCTTGGATCTGTATTTGAATAATTTTACTGGTCCTATTCAAGAAACATTGGGAAAGCTGAAGAAACTGCGTTTCCTGTATGAATAGGCATCCATTTATCTCCTATTACATAATGTTGATTGCTTTGGAATCTTTTAGTTGCTCTTTTGTTGTTTAATTGATTGTTGTTTGATTTGATCTGTTAAGCATTATGTGAGTATAAAAGGAGGTTCAGTTGTGAGATTGGTAAATTAAGTTTTCTTCCTTAACTTTTTCAAATTATTTGATGACATGATAACTTGTTCCCTGATGTTATTTTTTTCCTGCTCAAATTCAATAAAAGACTACTCAGTCAACTTGACTGCATATACTGGGATAGTTCCTCCTTTATCCCTCAGATTTTGATGCCTTGATGATAATATTCCATGAATAGAATCGACTGAACGTAAATGACGTTGGGAAGTTACACCCTTTTACTGCCAGTATGATTTTTTATGTGGGAAGATGTTACAAGCAAGCACTGTTATTCTATCCATCAAGTGAGGAGGATTTTGGTTGACATTAGGTAGTTTGTGTTTATGGTTCTGACAAACTCAGTTACAACTTTATTATGTTTGAAGAAGTCCATGATAAATTCATCACATAAGAACTTCAGATTGAGGCTTATCAAATTTTCCTTTGAGGTGATTTTACCAAGTTTCAGTATCTAATCTTCTCACATTTTATTCCAACTATAATTTGTCCCTATTTTCATGTTCAGGCTCTCTATCTTTCACACGCACATATACCCTCTATTTACCCACGCCTTTATATCTGTTGATTTGATCCTGATTTTCTAGTTACATTATGGAAAACTGTAACTTCTACTTGATATTGTTTTTACTTTGTGTGTGTATGTAATTATAGGCGACTCAACAACAATAGCCTGTCTGGTTCAATACCTATGTCTCTGACTAATATCACTGCGCTGCAAGTTTTGTAAGTGCTTACTTCAATTTATCCATTCTTCTTTTTACTTTCTTTTTCCTCGTCTGCTGGAGAGTGGTGGTACAGTTGTATGATAATTAACCTTTGTCAGTGTATTTGCAGGGATCTATCAAATAATCGCCTGTCAGGATCTGTACCAGATGTTGGCTCGTTTTCATTGTTCACCCCTATCAGGTGTTCTTTCGTACAACAAAATTTAGGAGATATTGATTTCCTGATATGCCCAATTAGCTAAATTCAGATTCTTGCAGCTTTGCAAATAACTTGAATCTGTGTGGCCCTGTCACTGGGAAGCCTTGCCCTGGATCTCCACCATTTTCTCCACCGCCTCCATTTGTCCCTCCATCTACTCAATCTTATCCAGGTAGATTTTTGTATCAATCATGCATAAGTTGCAAAATTAAGTAGTTTTACACCTTATATTCTTGTTGTTTCATATGATTATCGGGTTTTCTGCAAAATGAATCATTACCAAGAGAATAGTTGGGTAACAAATGTTTAATTTTTTAAAAAGGATGTCCATTTGAGTCTTGCTTTACTGATATTGGGTTGTTATTACAATTTCATTTTTCATACAAAATGGGAACAAATAGCATAACAACTGATATTGTGTTAATTTCTCTACCTTAAAGCGATATCCAGTTAACTGGCAAGTCAAAGATACTCTTAAATTAGGCATCTGCTCGAGGAATGAATTGTTTTACGTTAGATTTACTTTACATAACTGAATTACATTCCCATTTCAGGAGAGAATAGACCAACTGCAGCAATTGCAGGCGGAGTGGCTGCTGGTGCTGCTTTACTGTTTGCTGCTCCAGCTATTTGGTTTGCATATTGGAAGAGACGAAGGCCATTAGAGCACTTCTTTGATGTACCTGGTTTGTACTTCTCATTCAACTTTACTATTTGGTTTGGTATTCCTTAACCTTTGTTCTCTCTTCGCAGCTGAAGAAGATCCAGAAGTCCACTTGGGACAACTTAAAAGGTTCTCTTTGCGAGAGTTACAAGTTGCAACAGATGGTTTTAGCAACAAGAATATACTGGGAAGAGGTGGATTCGGCAAGGTGTACAAGGGGCGCTTGACTGATGGATCCTCGGTAGCAGTAAAAAGACTAAAAGAAGAGAGGACACCAGGAGGAGAGTTGCAGTTTCAAACTGAGGTAGAAATGATTAGCATGGCTGTACATCGGAATCTCCTACGCCTACGGGACCAACTGAGAGGGTGCTTGTTTATCCTTACATGGCTAATGGAAGTGTTGCATCATGTCTAAGAGGTATCACTTGTTTTCCATCTCCTGCTTTGAGGTCATCCTGACATGTTGAAATACTTCTGTGAAATAAACCAGGATCCCGTCTCTTGGATAACACTTCTGCAGGGTATAGGGTACTTGGATGTTCTTTTTCTGCTTCTTCCTCCTCTCCTTCTTTGAGGTTTCTATTTTTGAGTAGATTTCCAGATCAAGTAATCCTGAATGAAATCATATTGCTTTTAGTGCTCCTGCTAAAAATGGAAATGGGGAAATCACATTTTAAACCCACAAACATGTGGATATCTCTGCCTGCAGCTTTAGTATTGCATTTGTGACAATTTCATATCCAAATCAATTGGACTATCAACCTGGTTCTGCATCAATCTGAGCCATGCATCTTCAAATTAACTTTTAATGCTCCTTTACTTTTTGTTGTTTTGATCACTCTAATGGTATGATTTGAGGATTGTGATGTACTAATTCTTGTAGAACGTCCACCATCAACACCCCCACTTGATTGGCCAACGAGGAAGAGGATTGCATTGGGGTCGGCCAGGGGACTTTCCTATCTCCATGATCATTGTGATCCAAAGATCATTCATCGTGATGTGAAAGCTGCAAACATATTGTTGGATGAAGAATTTGAGGCTGTTGTGGGTGACTTCGGATTGGCTAAACTTATGGACTACAAAGATACTCATGTCACTACTGCTGTCCGTGGGACGATAGGTCATATAGCTCCTGAGTATCTTTCCACTGGAAAGTCATCCGAGAAAACGGATGTTTTTGGTTACGGAATCATGCTTTTGGAATTAATCACTGGACAAAGAGCATTTGATCTTGCAAGGCTTGCAAATGACGATGATGTTATGCTACTTGATTGGGTAATGCATTTTCCATCCGTGAATATGTTGTTTCTCAGATATGTTCTTTTACAAATAACTTGTGAAGCAAATGAACTGCAATCTTAAAATGCCTTAGGATAATATTAACTACTGGAATATTATGGTTGTATCTTTGATTTGGATTTAGCCGGATTTCAGATTTCTCATATAAATGCTGAAACCATTTGTGTGGAACTATGAGATTGCCTTAATTCTTGTACTGTGGAGAGCCAATGAGGTCTAATTGATTAGCTCCCATGTATCCCATGTCTAAATAAGAACCTAAAACCTGTTTTTTCTTTGGACAATCACCCCAAGTAATTATCGATCAACTTGATTACCGATTTTGAGCTACCTGAAAGGACGGGGGAGGGGGAAAGTGAATGTTTTATGCTTCTGATGATGAAAAATGATGATTTTTCATGTAACTAGCAGTTCTGCAAATTTTGCAGGTTAAAGCGCTTCTCAAGGAGAAGAAATTGGAAATGCTTGTCGATCCAGATCTTCAGAACAAGTACATAGAAGCTGAAGTTGAGCAGCTAATCCAAGTGGCATTACTCTGCACTCAAAGTTCCCCAGTGGATAGACCTAAGATGTCAGAAGTTGTGAGAATGCTCGAAGGTGACGGACTTGCTGAAAGATGGGAAGAGTGGCAGAAGGTGGAGGTGGTGCGCCAGGAGATCGATCTTTGCCCATCTCGGAACTCCGAATGGATCCTCGACTCCACCGAAAATCTACATGCCGTAGAATTGTCTGGTCCTAGATAATCATTGTAGATGATAAAAAAAAGTGTACCACATCTAATATATTGGTCTTTTTCCTCAAAAATTTTCTCATTCTGCAATGAGAGTATAGGCACTGTAGGAATTGTATACCATGATTTGTGTACAACTACTGCATATGATCTTTCTGGGATCAGTTCCATGTTCCTAGGAGGGAAAACTGGAAAAAGGTGTACACTACCTACTTTTAACATACAAAAGCTACTGTCTTTTGCAACTTCTACTCACATGTTCAGCAACAAAACATTGCATGATTTAAGAGCATTGAATGATCCTTTTATATGTTCAAAGTGTCATTTTGTTGTATCCATTTGCTTTCTGGGTTTAGTTTTGTTGCGAGTGTTTCACGTGTAATGTTTGATTTTAATAAAATTTAATTTATTACCATTCTATAGCAATAACTTAAGGTTATTTAGTTATTCCTTTAATTGTTAAGTAAAAGATGATGTTTAATATTTTAATCTTTGATAATTAAGTCTTAAAATTTCAAATTATTAAGTTTTATTGTTATTGATTGTTTGAAAATTAGAATTTTTTACGATATGAATACATTATAATTAATGTTTTAAAAACTGAATCAGAAGTTAAACCGGTAAGACAAGAATAAAATCGGCTAAATATTAAAAAAATAAAGAATTTGAAATAAATATTAAATAAAATTACAGAATTTGAAATATGATCGAAAGAGGTTGTGCTTATTTATGAAGATTTTGAACTTAAATTGATTTATTTTACTTTATAAGAATTTATTAATTTATAAAAATTGACCGATTAATTAATAAATTGATCAGTTTTTAACAACAAGAGTTTTAAAAGTAAACCGAACAGTAAAGTTGAAAATCAAATCGAAAAGTTGGATGGTTTAAGGTTTTTAAAAAAGAAATTGTTAAATGAAAATTACTTAACTAATTTTAGTTTATAAGAACTTATTAATTTATAAAATTGAACAATTAATTAATAAATTGATCAATTGTTAACAACAAGAATTATTAAAATAAACGGAACTTTAAAGTTGAAAACCAAATCGAAAAGTTGGACGTTTTAAGGTTTTTAAAAAAGAGATTGTTAAATGAAAATTAATTGATTTATTTTAGTTTATAACTACTTATTAATTTATAAAAATTGACTAATTAATTAATAAATTGATCAATTTTTAACAAGAGTTATTAAAGTAAACCGAATTAAAAAGTTGAAAATCAAACCAAAAAGTCAGAAGGTTTAAGGTTTTTTATGCGAATTGGTTGAATTTTTTAATTATTGGTTATAATATATAAAACTATTTTTTATTTTTAAAATTATTAATTTAAATGTTCATAATTAGTTATATTTACTTATATTTTAAATTCAAATGTTTACTCAGTTTTGTAATATAAATTAGAAAAATAAAAATATAATTAAATTCAAAAAATTCAAAATATAATATACTTTTAATTAGAGTTGCAAAATAAGGTAATTTTAATTATAAAAGAAAATATATAATGTAAAATATTTGATAAAATTTGAAATATTTTTAATCGATATTTTAACATTAAATAAATTATGAAATATTAAGTTATTAGTAATAACACCCAAAAGTAAAAAGACTAATAATGAAAATTTTAATTTAGACTCGGTTTAATTTAAAATTAATAAATTCAATTTGAGTTGATTAAATTTTAATTTGACTCATATTTAAATTATCTAATACTAATCCGACTTAAAATTTAAATATATTGATAATTCGACTTAAAACTTAAATATATTAAATGAAACGTAATTATTTTATATTTTAAAATTTTAAAAATAAATTAATTTAAATACTTTTAAACGATTAGCGATGGGATCTGCCCATGGCCAAGCCTAGAAAGGACAAAGATATTTTGTGGCTCGCCAATTCCGGAGACTGTCTCAACCAATGAGCATCGCCGCAATCTCCACTTTACACATCTTCCTGACTGCCACGTGTGCCACCCACCTCCACCCCTTTCCCTCCAAATTCTGTTATTAATAATAATATAATAGTTAATTTCTTTTTTAATTTCTATTTCATTGTTCATTTGTCTTTGTCTCTGTCTACTTCGAGTACCTTCACCCTCAACTCCAAGAATTACAGACAAACTCATGAAATTTAGGGTGTAGATTTGATCAAGTTTTCGGTTTTAATGGCGTCCACTTCATCCCCCTCCCTCGGCTTTCTATTTCTTTCTCAGCCCTCTCGGCGCTTCCTCTCTGTTTCTGCTCACTCACTCTCTAAACTTCCTTCACTTTCTAATTCTTCTAAACGCCGCCGTTTCCTCTTTGTTCGAGCTGTTAGAGCTGAAGAAGGTGTAACGATTAGAGAGAGAGAAGCTGATTTGTTGAAGGAAATCAACGGAAATGGTACTCCGGCATCCACCAGTAGTAATGGCAGTGCGGGTTATGGATTTGAAAATGAATCGCCGATTGAGGAATACGAGAATGGCGGCGTTCATGGTGTTAGTGACGGGAGCTTGGTGAAGTATGTCGACGGTGGGAACGGTGCTACGACGGCGGAAGAGGGGAGGAAGAAGAGGATAGAAGAGATTGGGAAAGAAGAGGCTTGGTTTAAGCGTGCTAGCCAAGACCAGATTGATGTGCGCGTTTGCATTTTTCTTGTTCTTCTTTGAATAAGTTTCTTAGCTCACATTTCAATTTTACACAATCCCATGCTATTGCATTTTTTTAGCTGTTCATGATCAAATTTTAGCTTTATATTACGTCTGGTACTGGATAATAAAAATAAGTTTACCCCGTGGAAGTTGTTGGTTGTTTAAGAAAAGTGTCTACTCCTATATGGATTTGCTCGGGTTAGATGAAAACTGTTGTTAAGGCGTACTTTAATCAAATGCTCATTTTCAGATATAGTTTCTAAGATGTCATCTGCCCTTGGTTTCTATGTACTTCTGTTAGATTTGTGATTTTTACATCTATTTGCTTATGGGGCTTTCAGGTTTCCGTTGCACCAGGGGGCCGATGGAATAGATTCAAAACCTACTCCACTATACAAAGGACCTTGGAAATATGGGGATTTGTATTTAGCTTTATCTTCAAGGCTTGGTGGAATAACCAGAAATTCACTTACAGAGGTTAGTCATTTGGTAGTGTTGATTTGTCGATGAGAGATTGAAAACATATTGTTTGGTTGGCCTATCTTAGAAAAGTTTATTTATCCATGAACACCTTTCATTTTTGGTCCTTGGAAGATTGGCCCCATTGATCAATAATCAGACATTTTATTTTCCTCTTCATACATAGTTTTTGATGGGTCGTTTTCTGTCAATCTTTGGATTTTCTTAATACGCAGGAGGAATGACTGAGGAAAAGAAAGCTTTAAGACGTAAAGCTCTTGCCCAATGGTTAAAGGAAAGTATATTGAGATTAGGCCCTACATTCATAAAAATTGGCCAACAATTTTCAACTAGAGTTGATATTCTTGCTCAAGAATATGTTGATCAGTTGTCTGAACTTCAGGTTCTTAATATTTTTTCCGTTTATCTTCATCTCAATGCTTCTTTGGTTCATCGCACCTTTTCTTTTCCATAATTCCTTAAACTATTTTCTATTATCAATCGTTTTTGGTGTTTAGGGAACAAAAATTATTTGATGTTATTTGTCAGTTCTAACATTTTCTTTATTTCCTTGTTTCCTTTAGGATCAAGTTCCTCCTTTTCCATCTGAGACTGCTGTAGCCATAGCTGAGGAAGAACTTGGAGCTCCGGTGGATGACATTTTTGATAGGTTTGATTATGAACCAATAGCTGCAGCTAGTCTTGGTAATCTTTTTCCCACTTTGGATATATTCTGATGGCTAGATTTTGCAATTCGTAGATGGTGTTGATTGACCATTTCTTTGATGTGGCAGGTGAAAGTTTTTTGAGGTCTTTTTGACTTACATATTATGATTAATTATGGTTTCAGGTCAAGTGCATCGTGCAAGATTGAAGGGACAGGAAGTTGTGGTTAAAGTACAAAGGCCTGGTCTGAAGGACCTTTTTGATATTGATCTTAAGAACTTGAGGGTAGGCTTCCTTAGTACGTTGTACTGAAGCTTTACTTTTGGATTATTGGGCTAATAAATCACAAGAAACAATCAAACTCCCACTTCGCTCCATATGTCACATAGGAATCAGAAAATAGGAGAATGAAAATGTTAATCAGGGAAAGTTGTTTTCTATCACCTTTTTTACATGTCCACATGAGGGTTAGGTTGGAGAGAACAAGAAACAAAGTGATAGACGATTGCCATTCAGGTTTCATGGCAACCTCATGTTGGCTAGAGGATTTAAGATCTTTGACAAATATTGTCATATCAACAATTGTTTCCAGGTGATATCTGAATATCTCCAAAAGGTTGACCCAAAATCAGATGGTGCAAAAAGGGACTGGGTGGCAATATATGATGAGTGTGCTTCTGTCCTTTATCAGGTAATGAATTGCCCCTTATTGTTTTCCCAGAAATTTCTAGGTGTGCAATATGTTTCCTTCCCTTTCCTTCATCAAGTCGTGTTGGTTGCAAGTTTCTTCTTTACTTTATGTCTCATGATTTTTGTACAAGCATGATTTTTGTCATTGCGAATAGTTTTAGCTTATAGAGATGGGCATGATTTTTCCCAGACCTTCTCGTATGGTTTGGCATTCTGGAGCTTTAGAAGAAAAAGGAATTCCCTAGCATTTGTTGGAAAATGTAAAGGATTATTGCCACTTTCACTTATCTTAAATTCAATGGAAACGCTAAGAATGGGAATCTGTAATGTTTTTATTGATCAATGTATGTATCTTAAATCTGTTGAACAAAAAATGAGAATTGATCATACTCTGCGCAATCTCCAGTTGCTTGCTATGGCCATTGCTAATAGTATTTAACATTTCCAGGAAATTGACTACACCAAAGAAGCTGCAAATGCAGAACTGTTTGCCGCTAATTTCAAAGATATGGATTATGTGAAAGTCCCCACAATAATGTGGGAATACACTACACCCCAGGTTCTTACTGAACTCTCAACTTTCAAGTTTCTTGACAAGTGTTTTTAGCTTTTTATTCATGATTTTATCTTCACACAGGTTCTGACAATGGAATACGTTCCAGGCATCAAAATAAACAAGATACAAGCACTAGATCAATTGGGTGTTGACCGCAAAAGGTTAATATAACGTTGCGTTGTAGTTTGCTCAAATAATGTCCGCATAAAATAGTAGATTCTATGTCGTAATGCTTCTCAAAAATTCTGTGTGGTTTGCTTTATTATCTTCTGCAGGCTGGGTCGATATGCTGTTGAATCTTACTTGGAACAAATTTTGTCTCATGGTTTCTTTCATGCTGATCCTGTGAGTTGATTGCCTCCTTAGATTAATGGGATAAAGTTCAAGCCTTTTTCAATGCAATAAAATTGCAAAAGATTTCCACTGTAATAGAATAAAATTCAGAAAAGTTGAATCAAATTGAAAATTGTATGTTGGGTGCCTTTGTAGTAGGATCATAAATCACGTGCTTGGATATGGCTGCATTTATATGCCAGCTTACCAAAGCGTGGAACTTTTTGGGCATGTTAAAACTTGTGATGACTCATTTCTTATTAATTTGAGTGGGCCGCAGTTCCTCAGTAATTATCTTTTAGGGTAATTTAGTGGTCTTAGAGCCATAGTTTTCAAGCTATATTCCATTGTTTGTCCAAAATCCAGACGACCAACATCCTTGTTTTGGAAATGTTGTTGATCATCTGAATATTTAAAGTGCCTCAAGAGACCTTTTAATACATCATCAAGGGCTCAGAGATCGAATCTTGATTTAGTTGTGTTGATGATAATCAAATAGCAAATTTGTCAATGTATCTCTAAGTTTGTGCCATTCAACAATCTTAGAGAACGAGAAGAGACAAGAAAACGTTTTTGTTTCTAAAAATAGACATAATGCAATGTGACTAGCCCAGAATATATGTTCTCATTAGGCACAAAATTCTCAAAATAATTAGTTAGAGCGGACCAATTTGTAGTAAGCCTGGATTATGGAAAACTCACCGTACTTTCTGCATTTGTATTTAATGGGCAGCAGATAAGGTCTTCCGATCAGGGGCTGTCTTCAAAACATTTCTTAAAACTTCTCTTTGGTCACACTCATTTTGAAAAGAAAGATTTGTTCCTTGTTTTTGGATGATTGCTTATTGCATCTATATGTTTAATTTTTCAGCATCCTGGAAATATTGCTGTTGATGATGTCAATGGTGGGAGGTTGATCTTTTATGACTTCGGAATGATGGGAAGGTATTTTCTACTCCACTAAGCGTCCTATTTAAGTTCATTCCATAATATTTATGATGTTTTCTTTTGTCAAATTCTTTGTTCTGTTACAGCATCAGTTCAAACATTAGAGAAGGATTGCTAGAAACATTTTATGGAGTTTATGAGAAAGATCCAGATAAGGTGAGTTTCTAACTATTCTTGGCCTAGGTATGAAGATCGTCACCATTATAGTAATTTGGAGGATAGTGTTATTGGTACATTTGTTTCTTTATGTGCCCACTAATATTTTTATGCTAGCACAGGTCCTTCAGGCAATGATCCAAATGGGTGTCCTTGTGCCTACTGGAGACATGACAGCTGTCAGACGTACTGCACAATTCTTCCTAAATAGGTGCTTCTAATAAACAATATATCTTTAAAACTTCCTTTTTGCTTCACTGTCATGATTATCACTTTGTTATCTTCATTTTTAATTCAACATATAAGAGCATCAACTTTACTGGCGATTCAAGAAGGCACTATATGAATCTAACTGCTTGCTAAAAGTCAACGTTGCCACAGGAGGCATCACTGTTGTATGTCACAGGAAGCACTAATAGGAATAATCTAAAGTGTGCTGTTTAGGCATATATTTTTAGCATCAGATGTCTGTTCTTATCATATAAGAGTTCAATTTTTGGCTTGAATTTTATGATATGTGGATAGAGATGCCTGAAGATTTGAATTTCATTCTATAGTCATGCATTTAATTTAGAAATGGAAGAAATTGGTCCAAGAGGTTGCCTGCACTATGAACTAGAAGGATCAGCACTTCTTAAATATTGTGCGTCTTTCTTAAGTTGCCTTGTGAGCTTTAAAAGAAACACTTCGCCTTAGAATGCTTCAGAAGATGAAGATGGTCAAATTAAAATGTTTCTATTGGTTCACATTGTTGCAATTATGAAATTCTAATTTCAGACTTTGGCAGCTTCGAAGAGAGACTTGCGGCACAAAGGAAAGAGAGAGAGATGGCCTCTCAAGAACTTGGATTTAAAAAACCGTTGACCAAGGAGGAAATGATAGAGAAAAAGAAGCAACGGTTAGCTGCAATTGGTAATTAATGATGCAGTTCTTTTCATGAATATTGTTTCACACTTCTTCTACTGATTCAATGGGCTTGACTAATAGACTGTATTATGACCTGAGGCTCTCTTTTCTCTTATCTATTATGTTCTACATTAGAATTCTTAGCAAAGCAGGAAAGAACTTGTGCTCAATTTGCATTACTTCAGGAAGATACTGAGTCTATTTACAGACTTCATACTCTATTTTCTTTACTTTCAATGAACTTTGAGCATCCATCTTCAAGTGTGTTGTGTTTGAATGTGAAGGTGAGGCTGAGGAATTCCTCATAGATATTTCTTTTTCTTAACAGGAGAGGATTTATTGGCTATAGCTGCTGACCAACCTTTCCGATTTCCTGCCACTTTCACATTTGTTGTTAGAGCATTTTCAGGTGCTGTTAAAATACCAGTTAATTTGATTGATATGATTCTGTCTGTAACATTAACATCAGATAAGTGAGCTGTTTCATCTGCAGTACTGGATTTTTTCCGGTGACACCTCCAACACTCAGATCCTCACACAAACCATACCAAAACCTTCAGATTTTCCCGCTCTATGCAACCCCGGAAACTGTTTTGCCAGAACATCCTCAAATCGGCCAAACTCTCTGTCCTACGTCACTACCGCCGCTGTCGCCGGTGACACCTCAGACGGCCAGCTGGCCACCTAAACCATACCACCATGCTCGTCTCCTCCCGATCTACAAAACCCTACAACTTTTTCTGTCAACCGCCAATCCCTACGCCACCACATTCTTCCGAAAATTCACCTGCGACCATCGCAAACCCACACCAAAAAAACCACCCGACACCCAATTGCTCACCACCAGCCACCACAACACAACCCCCAACCACAATCGAAATAACCCATACACCACCATCACCACAAAACAAACCAGCAACTGCCGGTTAGACTCCCCCAGTCGACATTGCGAACGCACCTTGTACGCCGGAAGCGGCAGGAGCGCTGCAGTAGCGAGGCCCGCTTGGCAAGGTGGGATCCACATAGTTCCTCGCTCACCCTTCGGCACGCCTCCACGTAACGTCGACCGCACCACTGACGGATCCCCCCATCGCTAGTGGAGCAGTGTCATCATCAGGACTGGAAATAGCAGCAATGTATGGGGTAGCTGCGCATGCACAGAACAAGGCCTTCGGTGAAATGGGTCAGCCCACAACTACCCCTCCTGGAGGAATTGCACATGACAAGGCGAAGGACCCTTCTAACATGGGTCAGCCCAAACAGGCCCATCCTGGATAAAAAAAATACGATGCAGGTCGCGGGCTTCAGCAAGCTAAGGGTCTAAAAAATATAGGCTAGGCCCATCAGATTTCTCATGGTAGAGGTATCTCTGTAAACCCACATTTGAATACAACTTGCAATATTATGCATGCGAACCATAGGCCGACAACTGTTAAAAAATCTTCTGATTTCTCATGGGCTGAGAAAATCAGAATTACAAACTGTAATATTGGATTCCAATTTTTGGACTTGGTTTATGAGCCATCTCCTAACTTGGCTGGTCCAATTGACATATCGGATGAGTTCATTGGCGAGAGCTTACCTAAGTGGACTCGGTGCCTCGTCGGGTTTTTCCCTGGGCATAGCATGCCTTTTCTCGCTATGCGGACTCTTACTAAGCAGGCTTGGAAAACCCTCGTCCTAGAGGATGTTCTCTCCACAGGCACCGGTTTTTTTATTTCCGATTT
>JANIMX020000491.1:42392-60534 GCA_024582655.2 Erythroxylum kunthianum
ATATAATGAATTAAAATATATTTAAAATTTGATATAAAACAAATTTTTATTTCTCAATATTTTAACAAACCAACCATTATCAATGGTAATGGTAATCATTCCTTCATCTTAACCAACCATTATAATTATAATAATTATATTCATTCTCAATCCTCTTTGCATTCATTCTCATTTTCATTTTCATTGTCCTTTGTGAACCAAGCGCCCCCTTAAAGTATAATACCAGTGAAATTGAGTTAGATTGGCAATGGATTGAGCCGAATTTGGATATGAAAATTTTATAATAATTTAAAACTCGATCTACTTCGAGTTAAGTATGAGTAAATATTTTTTATTTTTTAAAAAATTTGAGCTCGAAATTGGCCGTACAAACCTTGTCAACCCTAAATCAAGCATTTCACTTTATTTTGAATTATAATATTCTTTTTTTTCCTTTTTCTTACACTCTCTTTCTAAAAATTAGGGATGATAGTTATAACTTGGCTCAAGTTAATCGAGTTTTAGGTTGGACTTATATATATATTTTTTAATTTTAAAGTCTAAATATATTATAAAATAACATCATTTTGGTAATTAAATTAAAAAAAAAGTCTGATCAAATTTAAGATTAGGCTACAAATTTTGAATATTTTTAATTTCGAGTTGAATCCGAATCTAAACATAAATTTTTGGTCAAATATAGGCTTAAAGAGCCTAATCTGACTCAACATATTGTCAAATTTGCCAGATATCAATATACAGTTAAAACATTGTGACTCGTTCATGTTATATCTTGCGAACATGCGACCTTACCATCTCTCTCGTGTTATAATTCCAATCATACACACATTTTTAATATAAAAAAAAGATGTTCAACTAAATTAAGATATATATTTTTTTTCACATAACTCTAAATCTTGCTCAGCCTAAATCTGATATTAATATCAACGATTAAAAAATAAAAAAATTAATTAGCTAATATTTTAATTCAGTTATTTCTTTATTATTAAAAATTGAATAATTTATTAATTAATTGACCTATTTTTATAAACTAACTAATTTTTATAAACAAAAATAAATAAAGTTGATTTTTATTTAACAGTATTTTTCTTCAATTTTTATGGACAAATATAATATATTATATTTTTAATCATACTTTAAATTCTTTAATTTTTATTATATATCAATTTTATTACAGTTAATATAAATTAAATCTTTTAAAATTTGAACCTTAATTTTACAAGTTTAATTTTTGGTTAAGTTTTGAAAATGATAATTAGCATTAATTTTGATGTCAGAAAAATCTCTCACATTTTAATCCAATCAAATAATATTAATTTATTAAATAATATATTTAAAATACGAAATTTATTATTACATAAAAAGTACCTCCTCAAAAGCAATTAATAATAAAAAAAAGAGTCTTAAGACACACGAAATAGCCAAGTGTTAACACAAGACAAGTGAGTCTCATAAAAAGTGAGCTGAAATGTCATTATCAGGTAATCACACCAGACAGTACTGAATAATGGTTTTAATGTCGACGTGACTGAAACAGAAGTCTACGATCCAGAGAATATATATATATATATATAGTGACCTTATCCAGTTATTGAGGAACATTTCTAGTTAGGATAGGTAATAGCCATTAGTTCAGAATCTTATCTTTAACTAGTTGAGATAGTATTTTTGATAAGAGTTACATAAAAGAATATATATAATAAAATAAAAAATTAATAAGAGATACATATAAAACTAATAAAGTAATAAAAATAAAATAGATAAAGATAATAATAACAATCAATTATTAATTAAAATAAATAACTACAAATAAATAAAAATTTGAAAATAAGTAATATAATAAATACAGAACAAGGTAATAATTACAAAAAAAAATATTTACGCTAAATAAGTAAGAGTAATATACTATATATTAAATGTTCATACAAAAAATAAGTCATAAAATTCAAAAGAAAATGTTTAAAAACTTATAAAAAATAAAAAAATTTCTCTATGTGAAATACTTTACTCATATCTTAGTATGTTAATGTTTGATATTGAGACTATTGTTTTTAGTAAATTCTAACAAAGTCATATTATTCTTGATCACCGTTACTCAATTCTTCTTAAGTTTTCTTTCTTTCCTCTCACAATCCCTAAGAATAATATTCGCGCATCTTTTCACTAGAACATCAGGATGTCTCTTCTTAATATGTTTGAACTACCTAAGTTTTGTCTCTCTTAATTTTACATTAATATTAGTCACCTTTAATATGTCTTTTATTATAACATTTTTAACTTTATCTCTTACAATAAGGTTGTACTTCTAACAGTGTACTCTCATCTCTATCACTGTTAACTTATGACTATGCATATGTTTAATGAGTCAACATTCCGCTATGTAAAATATGACTAACCTATTCATAACTATGAAACAAGTCATAATCATTTTTTTTTCTTAATAACAGGAAAATAAATTAATAATAATAAGGCTCAGAACTAAATATCAAGTTCAATACAATTTATATTTTCAATGTTTACATATTTTTATTTTTGACTTGCTATTTTTAAATTATTAAAATAAAAAACCATTTTTATTGTAACTTAGAATAAATGATCGTTTATTAAAAAGAAAGAAAGAAAGATAAATGACATAAAATCTCTTATAATTTAAGAAATTTTAGAACAAAATCTTTAATTTTAATTTTTTAAAAGTTATTTTTAGTTTTTATTTTTTTAGGAAAACTTTTCTCATATATTTTATTTAAAAGATAACGATGTAATAGTATGAATATCAAACATAGACTAATCAAATATTATTAATACGATAAACAACTCAACTCTTAAATTTGATTTGAACTATTAAATTTGACTTAAATTAATAATTTAAGATAATTATAATAAAATATTAATTCGAGTCATATTTAATTAATTCGATTCGAGTTTAAGAATTAAATTGAATTATTATGTAAGCAATATTTGATTGGTATAAGTATGAGGTTTATGTCAGATATATTTTATCATTATTTTTTAATCAAAGAGTATTTTTAAAAAACTAAAAATTATGAGTTTTTATTAAGAATTTTAATTTTTTTTAATTTCTTAAATTATAGGAAAGCTCCAGGTCTTTTACCAAAATTTTTTATTTTTTTATTTTTATGAATTATATTAAGACAATCAAAATTCTAAATATAACATTAAAAAAAGGGGGGAACAAGTCAATATTATATGTAGTATTCTCATGGAACATATGTAATAATTCCTTGTAGGAATTGCCTGCAAAAATGGACCCAAACTATCTGTGAGTGCAGGTCAGCATCAGGCTCCTATCCTCAAACTTATTCAAAGTTGTTAAACAAAAGACTACCCACTGAAGACAATTTGTTTTTTCAGTTAAGCAAGACTTTCCTCTTAAACACAAACCCACCAAGAAGCTCTTTTTGTTTTCCTTGCAAAACATTCAATCCCCTATGTCCAAGGTAAGCTGCACCTTCCTCAAATCATCATCTGTGATGTCTGTTTCCTGAGTTTCTTTGAAGATGGTCCAAAGGAAGGTACATGGAATCCAAGCTGATCATGTTCAATCTGAGAAGCTGTTGAGTAACCTGAAGAAAATGAAGAAGAAGAAGCAAACTTCTTGTCAGAACCAAGATGGCAAGAACATGGGACCTGATATGAAGAAGATGATGAAGAGGACTTCATCTATCAGAAAATCCATGTCACAGTCTGCTAAGACTCTGCCTTTCAACGGACAGATCGATGAAGCAACTCCACGGAAGCAGCTGATGATCAGAGCTAGTGATGGCTCACCACATTACATGAAGTCAACAAGTTGTTCAGAGGCAAGAAAGGAGCGGTCTCAGGTTAGTTGTTCCTTGAACACTCAACTTGGTGCTGACAGTAAGAACCTGCGCATGAGAAATTATAGTCAATCAAAACTTGGTTCTACTGCTAAACCCTCAAGAACATTAACGAAGACATCAAGTTTGAAACTTGTAAGGACTTTAACGAAAGCTCCAAGTTTTAAACCAGTAAGAGGAACTGCTAGGAAATCTTCCAGGATAGTGGTTTGCTCAGATATGACTGTGCAGAAAGCTACTTGTTCTTCAACTCTGAAGGAGTCAAAGTTTCCTGCTTATCTCATGCTTAACCCTGGTGGTACTGAATCTGAAGGTACTTCAGCCATTAAAGTCTGCCCTTACACCTACTGCTCACTGAATGGTCACCATCATAGTCCTCTGCCTCCATTGAAGTGTTTCTTGAAGGCAAGGAGGCGTTCTTTGAAAACCCAAAAGAGCATGAAATCAGAACATGAGTCTCCTCGAAAATTCAATCCTTCCAGTGGTGGAGGGTGTCCAGAAGAGAAACCTGTACTTAGTGAAGCTGGCTCGATTGACGTGGTAAATAGTCCAATGACACGAGATGTTGAAATGGATTTCTTCGTTGAGATCTATGCTAACAACAAAGTGGATGATGCTGAATCAACACAGGTGAGCACAACTGAGTTTGCTGGTGAACCAGAGGAGCAGAAGAATAAGTCTGATGGATCACCACTTTTGCCGATTGATTTGGAAGAAAGGTTTGAGAAGTGCCAAAAAAGCTTTGCTACTATTCAAGAACAGGAGATCAAGGATGAGGTTGAAGAGTCCTCACCCACTTGGCTTGAAGAAGTAGCAGCTGAAGGAGGTGTTGACAGGAAAGAAACTGAAAGGGAATGCTATACAAGCATGGAGGAAGATGACAACATTTCTGAAGTAACCAATATGGAGTGGGATGAGGGTCAATTACCTGCAACTGAGTTGGAATCAGAAGCTGAACATCACAACATTGCATATTTATCGGAAATGGAGAAGGGTCTTCTGTTCTGTGAGTTAGATGTCACTAACCATGATGAAATTGTTAGTAACTACACTGAAGAGGTACTAATTGATGATGCACTGCAAGAACTTTATGAAGAAGAAACTTCGTCTTTTGACCTCCGTGGAGATGCCAGGAATACTGAATTAGAAAGTGTGCAACAGGAAAGTGATATTGTTGAGTCTTCCCATATGAATTCTGGAAATCTTGAATCTTGTGACCAAATTTCTTTTGATGAAGAAGCAGTAGAGGAACCAGAGACTGACATGCAAGCTATTCCAATTCCATTAATGGATTCAATTGCCGGAGTAGCAGCAGCTCATGCAAGCACCCAAGGGGATGAAGTTCATGAAAAGGAAAATGATATTGTTGAGTCAAATCACGAACTTGAAAGTCCTGAAACTTATTGCATGAATGAATTGAAAATTGGCACATTGGACCATGATCAGGAAGATATATCTCTTCAATCCGATGATGCAACCATGTTGAGTGATATTCTTGTCACTGATCATCATACAGAAACTGGGACCATTGCTTTCTCTAGTCTAGACCAAGAACTTCCCAAAATTGAAGATGAAGATGCAATAGAAGAGCATGAGAAGATGGATGGTGTTAAATCTTCTTTTGGAAGCCAAAATTCTGATTCATCTCATAGTTTCTTAGAAGCTGAAGAAGATGATACTGAAGCTGGTGGAGAGAGTGAATTGTATAACTTTCTCAGTCCTGAAAGTGTGCCAACTGAGGTTCTTAATGTTGTTGAGAACCAGAATATATTGGAGGAAGATCAAGATGGAGTTTGCAAGTTCAAAATCCAAACATCTATCGGCATTGAACAGAACAGTGACCTAAGGATGTACAAAGTCAGTTTGATCAACTACAGCAGAGCAGATGTTGAGATGAAAGGTGCAGAGAGTTTCATGTCAGATATAGCACAGACATTACTCACAGATAGCAACAGAACTAGAAGCAAATCTGATCAAGAATTCCTTGGTACTTGCAGCAAGAGAAAATGGACAATCCAGTCAAAGAAACCTATCAAAGAATCAGAAGAAGAGAGGAAATTCAACCCCAGAGAACCCAATTTCCTACCAGTTATTCCTGATCCAGAGGCAGAGAAGGTTGATCTTAAGCATCAGGACATGGATGACAGGAAAAATTCTGAAGAATGGATGCTTGATTATGCTCTCCAAAAAGCTGTCACAAAACTCGCTCCAGCTAGAAAAAAAAGGGTAGCACTTCTTGTCGAAGCATTTGAAACAGTTTTACCAATACCCAAATGTCCAACTCATATCAGGAACAGATCAACAGCTTTCCCTCACTCAAGGCCCATTCAAGCTTGTAGCTGATGTTGGCAATCCTGGAAAGGAAAGCATCACTCTCCAAAGTTCATTTGTGAGTATTCATAAGTGAATTGCAAGCTGAAATATGAACAAAGTTCAGTTTTTACCTGACAACTCAAGTATCTGTTGTTTCTTTGCTGATCATCTTATTTAGGGAACTCTGGAATGATTCAGTTGCAGAGAAGCTGTTTCTACTAAGTTATGCAGGTCAAGATGGCAGATAGCTCTCAGTGATATTGTGATATTATGCATCTTGAACCATATTATTACCTGTTTCCAATGTTGTTGGAGACCCTGTCATCTCCTAATGATGTTTTCTCCTCCAAACATTATGTGATGATCATCAACTCGGGAAAGTTGTTTTTAAAACAGTAACTATTACTTTTGTTAACTTTATGTTCAACAAATAATCATTTTCATCGTGAAAATAACTCGCAACCTAATCGGTTCGGCCAATTCAACCATAAAAAATTTTAAGCTGGCTAATTTTTCAGTTTAATTTTTAACTTTTCGGTTCGATTTGTTTTAATAATCCTCATTATCATAAATTAATCAATTTTTATAAATAAATTAATTTTCATTTAACAGTCTCCTTTTTAATTAAGGATAATTTTTTTAATTATATTTTAAATTTTTAAATTTTATTCAATTTTTAACCCATTTTATAACAATCAAATACGGTTAGATTATTTTTGTTTTTAGTTGTTTATTATAAAACCAAACATATTTTTGTTTTTAGTTGTTTATTATAACTTTCAACCAAACAGGTTTTTATGTTCAGTTTTTATATTAGAAATCTCAACCAAACATGTTTTTGTTTTTTTACATAAAAAAACAGAAACTAAAAACAAAAAACTAAAACTAAAAACCACAACAGAAAAACAGAAGTAGAACCAAACGGCCCCTAAATTTCTTGTCAGCCCAAATTTTAAAACATTGCTTGCAACACCGTGTTAACGAGAATGTTGCACGAGAATGTTGAATTTCAACCTTCCTTTTCTCTAGACCCAATTTTCTCACTTTGCGAGGTGGGTGAGAGACATCAATTGTATGCAGTTTTTTATTTATATTTTTTACAAAGAGATTTTTTTTTAAGAAATTAAATTTATTACGCCTTCTAGGCCATCATAGATATATACAATAGACATAATAACTAGTTACTGCACCAAACCAAACAGAAAAGGAAATAAAAGCCAAAGTTATGGAGATTTATGCTTACATTGGATCATCGCAGATTACAGAAAGTTGTTAGATAATTAGAATTCGTTTGACCTCATTTTTAAGCATAGATTTGCATTCTGATGCTATAGAGTACTCGCTGATGCAACTTTTCTTGGGAGGTACAACCATCTTGAAAAATTATGTAATTCCTTTCTTCCCACATTGCAGTCACAGTATTGGAAAGCTATGGAGATTTATGCTTACATTGGATCATCACAGATTCCAGAAAGTTGCTAGATAATTAGAGTTCGTTTGACCTCATTTTTAAGCATAGATTTGCATTCTGATGCCATAGAGTACTCGCTGATGTAACTTTTCCTGGGAGGTACAACCATCTTGAAAAATTCTGTAATTCCTTTCTTCCCGCATTGCAATCACAGTATTGGACAAAACAATCCAAAAACACTTCTTCACAGTGATGTTTCTAAATTGCAAGTTAGTCAAATAAGACCAGCTCAGTGTGTCAATATGAGAAGTGATACATCTAGTGCTCAAGTCAACCCATATGGGAACAATATACTTACATTGAAAAAACATATGATCGACAGATTCTTTAACACTCATACATAAGCTACATCAATTGGTGAAGTAGTTAAACTTTTTACAAATAAATTGTTTCCGTTACTCGAACTCGTGACTTTTCAGTCACAAATGAATATCCTTACCAATTGCTTCAAGGCTCGGCCTCAAGTAATGCATAGTTACTGCCTAAATTTATATAATTTTTTTAAAAAAAATCAAAACAAGAGTATATTATACTCATTATTGTTATTGCTCCATTTCTTAGGCTGATTATTGGTTGTGTTTCGGGTACAAAAATTTAAAACCGATGATTATTACTTTGATAAGATACCTTAATTGATACCATAATTACTTCATATGCTCCTCATATTTGGTTAATCCCTCTGACTTTTGACATTCTTAATTAACCTAGATCTACGGTAATAGTGCTAAGATAACATTTAATTCAAAGATAATCCCATTTCTGGATAACAATCTCTTGGTATAATTTCCATTATAATTCTTCCTTTACCTCATTCTTACTATATATATTGATATTGGAACATTTATTAGCACTTATTAACAGATTATAAATACTGAAATCTAACTGCTACAGAAGCAGGCTTACAAGCTTCTGCAGTTCACTGTTCATCTTAAATGGTGAAACTCTTGACATCCCATTTCTCTTCCTCACCCTCTGAATACAATGAGGAACTTAATCTTCTTTGTTCTTTAACAGATTCTCCTCCATATTCATATGTTTTTCTTTGACATGTAGGGTTTCTGCAGATTTGCTGCACTAGTGCTTTGCTTGACTCCATTACTAAGATCAACATCAGCTGCATGGGCTCCTTTGAATGTGTTGGATTATGGAGCTGTTGGAAATGGAAAAGAAGATGATTCAAAAGTATATATATACATATATATATATAAACATTTCCTTGTACATATCAACTACTTGAATTATACTAGTATATATATCGATATATATATGATTCAGTTTAATGTAGTTGTTAACACTAATCTATACAGGCATTTTTGAGAGGTTGGGATGAAGTTTGTAATAGCAAGGTAAGTAGAACCCTGCTGATTCCATCGAAAAGGACATTTTTGGTTCAGCCATTGATGTTTCAAGGTCCATGCAGAGCCCGTCGTGTTAGTGTACAGGTAACTTTTAGACATTGGTGAGATAGTGACTTACTATTATACATATATTAGGAATTTATGTTCATTTCTAGATATATACCTACTTTAGCGATTAATACTGGATTTTTGTGATAAAAGTTGACTTTCTATATGTGTTGTTCTCCATGAAAATAAGTTTCGTAACTATCAATTTTGATTTTTTTATTAATTGCTAATAATATTTATATAATCATTATCCATATACATGTTAAATGGATGATTTTTCACAATCATATGTTCTTTCTTTATTCAGCTTTAAATTAAGGATTGTAAAATAGAAGAATAATTTGGAATTCTTGGAGAAACATAAGATGAATTGCTTGTCAACGGATTTGCAGATTGATGGAAACATCATAGCTCCAACTCAAATGTCCAAATTTGTTAATGTAAATACATGGATCCAATTCCACTATGTAGATGGACTAAATGTGTATGGAAGTGGACAAATCGATGGCCAAGGCTCTGTCTGGTGGAAGATTTGCTCACAAGTGAGTGAATCAAACCTATTGTAACATCAAACTCTATTTCTTATACCTATCAATATCAACATTTCTTGCTTACAGTCGTCTTTGTTACATTTGCAGGACAGCTGCCCACATCGACCATATGTACGTTGTAGTTCAAAATAATCTTTTACATGATTCACGTTTACAATAGATCGGATCAGGCTGAATTTGAGTCTGATCTCGAAAATTCTTTTTAAATTTGAACGAGTTTAAATAAAATTTTATAGTTTAAGCTTGAACTCGAATCTAGTTTAACCCTGTTAATTTGGAGTTAAGCTGATCTAGATTCGACTAACTTATTATGATAACTTTGGATCAGAGGAGCTAGTTTGTTTTTCAATTTGATGATTTAGCTTGCTTTTTCTGCTGATGATCAGGTATTGAGTTTTGCTTTCTGTAATGGCTTGTACTTCAGTGGCCTGACTCTCATAAACGCTCCAAGCCAATTTATATCCTTATTTGCTTCTGACTACTCAACAATCTCAAACCTTCATATATCTGCTCCTGGAACAACTCGTAATACAGATGGAATCAACATCAGTAACTCCAAACATGTCGTGGTTAAGGATGGCACCATCGGTACAGGTGCTTGCTTGTTCGAGAGTTCTCATAATTTTTTTTTTGTTCAGACCAATAAATCGAATATTGATTAATACGTAATTGATCTAAAACTACTTATCGAGCACTACTGGAAAAAGAAATAGACTCTTCTTCTCAATGCAGGAGACGATTGCATCTCAATCCTTCCACCTTCTTCTAACATAAACATTACAGGGATCACATGTGGTCCTGGCCATGGCATCAGGTATACACGAATTGCTGGAATTAACCAGTTCATTGTTGAAAAAAATGTTCAAAATCATATCTGAAAAAAAAAATTGCAGCATTGGAAGCATAGGGATGGATGGAGAGTACGGTGAAGTAGAAAATGTATATGTCACCCGTTCTACTTTCACTTCTGTTACCAGTGGAGCTAGGATTAAGACATGGCAGGTACTATTAGAACCAGTAAATAAAAAATCATTCAGGATCTGCTCCTGTCAAAAACTTTCATTTCGTTTGTTTGACAGGGAGGGAAAGGATTTGTCAGGAAGATTCTGTACCAGGATATCAAACTCGTGAACTCTTCCAATCCCATTGTGATTGATCAATTCTACTGCCCTGAAAGAAACTGTGCTAATAAGGTAATAATTAACGTCAGAGATTGAAATCTAAGCTTATATGAACATGAATCAGGAGAGCACAAACATTGATCGTAAACCTGTCTCTTTTAACAGACTGATGCTGTTGCTATAAGTGACATTTCCTTCATTGGATTTAGTGGGACAAGCTCCTCTGATGTTGCAGTAGAAATAAGTTGCAGCCAAAACTTGGCTTGCAAGAATATTATTGTCAGGGACATTAATATTAATTCTGGAGTATCAAGCAGGAAGGTTTATGCCAAAGTCTTCAATGCTTATGGAAATTCTTATGATACGAATCCTCAAGTGCAGTTATTGCGTAATTAATCTTCAAAATAGAGAAAAAAGCTTTGAGTAATTTGTTTCTTTTTGATAGTCAAATCGTAAGTGTGATTCTGACTTTTCTGTGGATTAGGAGGAGGAGATGCTTAAGCTTGCATAAACATCATAAATGCTTTCCTTCGTAATAATTTGTATTCCTTACAATAATTTGTAAGCAAAATTTGATATTTATGCTTAGTATGAAGTATTAGAAGTAAAGAAGCAACTATTTGAAACTTTGTTCACTATATGTTCATCCCATCAATTTTAGTTTGATTTCTAAGCATGAGAGTCCACTACAGATGATTTAATTTGAATCCAAAAATATAATTAATATGATTAATAATTATTATATGTTAGAGTAAGGTTGTGTATTACTGGATCTTCTCAAAAGTTACGTATGAGCAGGATTTTTACCGGTTGTTATTGTTATTGTTGTAATTTATAATTGCATACTGAATATCTTAAAAATCCCAAATTTCCTTTTTATTTAAAGATATTTGCTCAATTTAACTTATGTCACAAAATATTCCCCTTAAAAGTATTCTCATTTCACATTATGAACGAAAAAAATAGGAATGACGAAGATTGACCAAGTCGGTTCAAGTCAACAAGTTCGACCCTAATTGATTAGGTTTGGGTTAAAGATTTTTTTTTAATATTGAGCTTCGGGTTAGGTAAGGCAGCCTAACCCGAAGCTTAAATTTTTAAGTAAAATAATGTCTTTTTTAATTTTAAAAATTAAAATATATATTAAGCTTGAGCTCGAATGGAATCTTTGGGTCCAATGAGGCTTTAGGCTAAACCCAACCCAAACACAAAATTTTGACTCGACCCGAACCATTGTTAAGCCTAGAAAAAAATTATAAACTTATATAAAAAAGAGTTAAATAAATAATACTAAAAGTATTATCACTGATTTCATAATATTATTTAATTAGTATATGATTATTTTCTCTATTTTCTAAAATAATATAATATTATTAAATTTTAATATAAAAGTAATTTTAAATTATAAATAAATGGAAAATAAAGGAATATGATGAAAGGAGCAAGTAAAAAAAACACAACATAATTTTTTGTTTTTGCAATTATTCGCAACTTTTTCCTTGTATTTTTTACAAATAGACTGTTTTCGTAACTCAAACTTATGACCTTTCAGTCACAAAGTAGTAACCTTACTAATTGCTTCATTGCTCACCTTCGAGGAAAGGAGTCAAGTGAAATGATTAATGTAATTAAAAAAACAGGTCTATATTATAATACAATTAACCCATAAAAAATAAAATGAGGAAATTACTGAATTTATTATGCTTTAGAAAGTTTTGTATGCCAAATTTATTGTACTCTGGAATGTATAGTGTTTGAATTAACAAAATTAAAAACCAGCAGGAAGCCCTCCTTTTCTTGGATCACTCACTCCTACAAGCTTGGCTTTCAAATCCTGAAGAACAACAAACTGGCAAATCGTTCCACCACTAAGGCCTTGTAGGACATGGCCTCTTTTCTGAAGAAATGCCCTGATATCACCTGGAACTTCAAAGTGTTGATTATATGGTGTTGTCCAATTCTCATAATTCACCACGTTGGGTATCAGCTGCATGACAAGAACAATTTCTCAAATACTTGATTCTGACTAGTTGACTCGTCAGATGATCTGTCATTTGTGGACTATTGCAGTTCCAGTCGATAGAAGAAAATAGTGTAATTCAATACAAACCTGATGATAGAGTCTTGGAGCTAGGACTGAAGCAAGTGGATCCATTCCCCTGGCAAAATGATTCAGAAAAACTTCTGTAGTTCCTGCAATAATCATGCCTCCGCCACTGGCACCTACTACAGCTTTTAGTTTCCCGTTCTGCAGAATAACAATTTTCAGTGACAGAACAGTAAAATAATCGAAACCATCAAATTTCATCAACACATCTCTCATTAAGCTCACACCTTCAGGACTATGGTTGGAGACATGGATGATAAAGGCCTCTTTCCAGGGCTAATGAAATTGGGAGGTGCAGGAGGTGGAACATTAGCTGGTGTGTTGTTGCTAGGCATTGAGAAATCATCCATTTCATTGTTCAGGACAATACCGGTTGTAGGAGACAGCATTCTTGAACCAAAGTAGGAGTTCACTGTACTAGTCATGGACACAGCATTTCTCTCTCTGTCAACTATGGATACATGGCTCGTCCCATGATCCTGTATCTGGTTCCATCTGTTTTAACAATATTCAACAATCTCCTGAAAACCTGGAAAATTTTCTGATATGTAATCCAATTTCTGAAAGTTTTTTACCTTCCACCGTAGTATTGCGGATCAAAAGTCATGTTGTCCAAAATGGTTTTCTTCAGCTTTTTTGCAAATTCAGGAGAAAGCATGTCAGAAACAACTTGAGTCACGTTAACAAAATCTGGATCACCTAGATTCATCCTGACAGCAAACGCATGTTTAAAAGCTTCAATCTGTCTATGGATTCCGAGGGGAACAGAGACGCCTGAAGGGACTCCATATTGCGCAAGAATGTTCAGAATCTGTGACATTAGAATATTATTTTCTAGGTTCATAGCTTGTTATCTTAAGAACAAAGTAAAAAAGCATGACCAAAACTCACCAACATCATCGCAGCACCACCAGAAGAAGGAGGTGGCATACCAAGTATTGTGAGATCTTCAAAGTTGGATGATAATGGATCGGTAATTTTCACTTGGTATCTCCTTAAATCCTCCATTGTCAAGATCCCACCAGCTTTCTGAACGTCTTCTACCAATCTTAACCCTAATGATCCATTATAGAAAGCTTGTACTCCTTGTTTAGCAATTCTCCCGAGTGAATCTGCAAGTTTCTTGTTGTAAACCATATTGCCTGCCTGCAATAGACTTCCATTCGATGAAGCAAACACTTCTCTAAGCCCCTTATCTGCTAAAATTCCTGCACCTGTAGCATTCATCTGCATCTTAAGGTATGGTGAAATCCTAAATCCGTTGCGTGCGAGCCTCTCAGCTGGCATTACTAGCCTTTTCCATGGAAGGCTTCCATATTTTTCCCAAGCTTTATGAAGGCCTGCAAGTTCTCCTGGAACTGCAATGGATAGCCCCCCAGTAGCTTTTAGAGTAGCATTGCCACCATACATGTCCTGAAACATAAAATTTTAAACCAAACTTTAACATATATATCCATTTGTCAGCAATGCAACCTGCTAAATATAATAAATAGTCCCGACTCCAAGTCAGATCAAGTTTAATTTAACCTGTTGACTTCGAATTGATCTAATTCAAATACTCCAAATTTGAATCCGAGGCCGGTCAAACCAAACCTGGTTCATTAATTTCAGGTAATGATGTTACCTTGGAAGCTCGCAGAGGGGCAACTTCTCTCATATTAATGGATTTGGCCTCCCCATTAGCTTGCCTGACTAGCATAAAAGCTCCGCCACCGATGCCGCTGGAAGCAGGGCTGACAACTCCCAAGCAAAGTACTACAGCTACTGCTGCATCAACCGCATGACCTCCTTCACGAAGAACTTCACTACCTATCTTCGAACATCTACCATCGTCGCTGGCTACGACTCCATGGTTAGCGACAATTTCCTGTCGCCGGTACTTGGTCGTTGAATCTATTGGAATGTCAAGGCTTGAAGTGGCAGGCAACAGCAGTAAGAAGAGAAATGCAATCTTTGGCCATAACGACGGTGAAGCTAACAACAGCAAAGGAAACAGTCTTATCATCACAGGAAAAATCGAACAGAGCTGTAAAAAATATATATGTTTTTTGTGAATTAAAGTAGATGGTAGTACCAATCATTGAAGAATTCATCTTCTTTATTAATTAACGATATGAACAGAAGTGATGGTTGGTGACAGATCTTGAGCAATTACCCATTTTTAGGATGTTTCGATTCTGGTTCTCTGTCAGAATAACATCGATCTCGTATATAACGTTATAAACCAATGGATGCTCTCAATTCTTAAACCCCGATTAAAATATTTAAATATGAAACAAATTAATAATTTATTATAATTACTTTAAAATTGTTATTTTGAATTGAATTGAATTTATTTATGTTAAATTAATATGTTAATAACATTTGATTAGTTTACGTATAATGTTTATATCGCACGTGTTTTGTCGTTATTTTTTAACCGAAATTTAAGAGAAATTCTTTTTTGAAAAATTAAAAATATTTAAAAGTTTGAGAATTTTCACGATGAGAAGATAATTCTAAAAAAATTTAAATCATAAAAATTATCTGTCTTTTACCCCTAAAAGAAAATAAAAGAATTTTTTTATTATACCTCTTCTTGTTCAGGACAACGTTAGGATCTAGTTGCATTTGTCTTTTTTAAGGGTGGCAATTTGGCTCGACTCATCTCGAGGTCAACATATTTGACCCAAGTTGACCGAGTTTTGGGCCTAATTAAAAAAAAACCTTGGGCTGCCTAAACTTGAGCCCGACAATTATAAAAAAAAGATATTTTTAATTTTTAATTTAATAAAAATTTTAAAAATTAGGTTAAACCAGATCAAGTCAAGCTCAGGTTTGATCTTAGCTACTTGGAGCCAAATAGGGCCTCAAGTGGGTTCGAGCTTAGAAGAAGCTATTTGGCCAAGCTCAGGCTTGGAGTAGGCCCGACTCGATCCGTCCAATTACCATCCATAGTCTCTTTGCTTTGATGGTCAAATGAGTTTTTGTATGATAGTGTAATGCATAAGAAGTTTTATTGTCCATTCAAATAAAACTTTGCGGCTATCATTGGAATTATGTTTAAGAGGAAAAAAAATGTTTGAAAAGTCACCCCTTATTTCAAAGAGAAGAGAACGGGTTATTCACATTTTAGTTGATAGTTAGAGGCGAATTGTAGAAATTTTAAAGATTCCCCCGACAAAAAATAAAAATAGAGATGTCTTTTACGTTACCCCTAACATTTAGAAATAGTGACGTAATTTCACGTAGTCATTCGGTCTGAATGCTAAATGAAAAAAAAGAAAAAGAACAAGTTTATAATATCATTACTCAACTGTTGAAAGGAAAAGTAATAAGGACGTTTTGTCATATCTTCCCTTTTTCTAGTCTTCTATTAGCATTGTTTTGGCAACCAGACAATCAGTCTTTATCTATCTAAATTGTACTAACTCAATATCAATTTCAAAGCTAAATGTAGTAGTTAGTGATTTACAACTTCTTAAGTTAGAAAGTTGGTAAGAGAACAAAGTCGAAACTAGACAAACAACTTAGGGTAAAGATAGTTCTTGGGCTAACAAGTAACTTCTGAAGTTAGAGTGAGGCCCCTCCCTGAGTACTATATTTCGAAAGCTGAATACCAAGAAACCATACATATACGTGACGGATAACTTCTTATGTTCAATGGTATGTATATGATATGATATGATTAAGCAAACAGAGAAGGGAAAGAGAATAACTCACTTGGCATTCCTTCTTCTTCCTTTCTTCTTCTACTTTCTGTGAAGCTAGAAGTCCCCGACTATGTATAAGAAGAACAAGTTATGGTGGAGTGTAAGCTCTTAACTCTATAAACCACTTGGAAACAACGACGAAGATGCTTGTTGGTCAAAAAGATAGCTAGGTAGCTGGCGTTTATTTTCATCGGGACCAGAGCAGAAGTGAACAAAGTTGAGTCCCATGGAAATGGACATTTGACTTTGCTAAATCCAAGCAACTTTCACATGATAATGATTATGACCCTTATTTTTGAAAAGGGTTTACTTCGTTTTTTTAATTTAAGAATATTACAACATGAACTGAAATGCCGGCACAGTGTGTTGTGTTGTCTTGTCTTGCTAATTCTCTGAACCTACCATTTCAATGCCAACCAATGATTGTTTGGTAATGTGTTGTGATTCCATTCAAATATTTAAGTCAATAGTTCATGTGAAATTAAATTATGATACGTGTGTGATTAATTTGTACTTTGCCATTGTCAACACGTGACAACAAGAATTCCAACAAATTTGTCTCCACCCTAATTTGGGTCCTACCATTTTGCCAAACACTAAATCATTTTAGATATGTTAAGAAGAGATACTTAAACGCTCATGTGAGAAGATGCGATAAAATTGTACTAAAAATTTGTAAAAGAAAAAAAAGATATAAAAAGAATTAAAAGAATGTGATAAAAAATGATAAGATTCAGATAAAAGATTCCTTGTAAACAATTTTTTGTAGTTCTTATAAGTTTTTTTTCTCCTTATAGTTGTAGTTAGCCTAACAAGATTTTTAGTAAGTGTTGTTGTTGTTGTTTGTATTTTTAACTCATTTTGGAAACAGTTTCTTTACAAGTTAGGGATAATGTTGTGTATTATTGAACCTCTCCAAATTTTGAGTATCAACGAGATTTTTACTGGATATTGTTGTGTACTAACTCATATTTGGATATGTATATTGACGAGACCCCGTCCTACCGGACCAGGCGACCCGCCCGATACTTCATGAAAACCCACCAGTTGATTCTCAATCCCACTGAAAAGTTCACATGAAGCCAAGCTTAAAACCCGATCTTATTTATAACATTTCATTTGTTGGTATAAATTCAATTAGTGGAGTTTGTAAAATCAGTTCCTTAAAAATTTGACAGTACAATAGCTGTATTTGATAAAACCAGACATCTCAATTTACAAAAAAAAAAAAAAGCACTTATATCCTTTCTCAATTTTCAACAACTCCACTTCAACTCAGGACATCAAGTCCAATTAGAAACAACGTAAAAGCATTTATGCATTGGCTTAAAACGTTCATACATTGATTCAGAGTAATCCTTACAAAACAGTATTGGTTTCTAACATAACCATAAGTTTACAAAATATAATCTTAAGGATTACAAATCACGCTCACAAGGCTTACAAAATAGATTCATAAGGTTACAAAACATGAATATGCAACGGAAAATAATTACATCATGTACATTACAAACTGATTTACACTACAACACTTGTCAATAGCAGCTATCCGCGTAGTGGTGTCTTTGCTGTAACGCCCCGACATCCCTGGAAGGGAACGTCGGTTTGCTATCGGTATCACACTCGATCACTCACACTCACA
>JANIMX020000491.1:1020170-1033410 GCA_024582655.2 Erythroxylum kunthianum
CCCCAACCCAACCCAAACCCAAACCCGACAGCAACCTCTCCCCAACCACCAGCACCACCAGTCCACCACCGCAGCTACACCAGCACCACCAATCCACTGCCAGCACCACCAGTCCACCACCCAAACCCGACGGCAACCTCTCCCCAACCACACAGTACACACACTCACAATGAGTCAATCACAAACACTCCAAAATCTATATTCGCTCCACCCAACAACCATCACGCACAATCTGAAGCATTCAACTCAACCAAAAAAAAACTAAAGCAAACATAAACAAAAAAATTAAATCAACTCAAGTGTAGCGTCAGTCTCCACCAGATCTGGCGACTGGCGTGGTGACACTGGCAATGATTAGCAAGGCGACTGGGGAGGGCCGAGGACGACTGGCGAGGCGATTGGCGACCGGAGACTGGAGAGGCGACTAGCATGGAGAAGGACCAAGGCAGCGGCAGTGGTGAGTCGCGACAGGTAAGGAGGCGACAGTGGTGAGTCGAGACAAGTGAGGCGGAAGACAAACAACAGAGGAGAGGAGAGAGAGAATTAGGGGGGATTGGCTGGGAAGTGGGAAGGGATCTGGGTCTAGGAGAGAGGGATTTCGAACTGGGAAGATGACGAAGATGAGTGTATGGTGGAGTGGTGGACTGTCGAGCAGAATAAAGAGTAGGGTTAAAAAAATTTTGAAAATTTTAATTTAGTCCAAAATTTTAAAAATTTACGATTTGACCCCAATAATTTTCCGGTATACCAATACCGGCAGGTACTAATCGGTATCAGCCGGTATTGTCCGGTATTACCCGATACATTCGCCTTGTACAACATCTTACTTATACCGTACCAATTTTTGGCCGATACGATATATACTAGCCGGTACCGGCCGGTATGGTACGATGTTTTATTTATTGGTTTGTGTAATATGTGATGAAAGTAAAATGCAATTCTCTTGAAAATTTTTAAAGAGAATTCAGAGAAGGTAGTTGCGTTTGAAACACGAGGAGAGAAATGCCCTTTCTTTTTAAAAATGGGTCTCAGAAGTCAGAATCCAACTTGAATTGTTATTTCATCTACCAATTCGTCAACTTGAAATATTAAATATAAATTTAACCAGAAATGGAAATTACAGCAGAGCTGGATTTAGGATTTAGTGAAGGTAAAATTTTAAACTTACAATATTACGAAGGAATTTTTCTTAATTTTTATCAAAATTGTTAATTCCTTATTCAAACCCCATACCTAGAATAAGATTCTTCCCCTATATATACAACAAATATAAGTTCCTTTACCTTCTATAAAATCAACCACAGCTCATAGAATAGACGTAAACCACAAGATGTACAAGTTTGTGGTATGCAAAGGAGATCGAAACATGCAAAAGCAAAAGGGAAAACCCATAAAGAAGGTAAGACAATTTCTGTAAAGAACTTGTGCACATTGGTCTATGTAATTTGGCATTGCACTTTATTCCTCAAATCAACCTGTAGATTTGTCTTTCTTATAGCTTTACGCAACTTCATGTGATCACTGACTATCTTCATCTCTTTGTTTCTTTTTCTCTCTTCCTACACATAATTTTGCTGCACAAATTCTTCATCTGCAATCTTTCATCGTTTGTAAGCACAATTCGCAGTTCATGCAGGTTGACATAGAGAGTGGAAACTACAAGCCAATGGAGGGTCTCGGTCTCAGCCCTCACAGGAAAAGCGTAAGTACAATTTTTCATTTTTTGCTCATAAATCACTTTTTTTGTTCTGAAGTCCTCATAATTTCTGCTTCTTTACTGTTTTAATCAATTATTTCGTTTTCATCAGATATTAAATACGGATTATCTGAACTTATGAACTGATTTTCCATCATCAGGATGGCTCACTACCGACGTTATTAGCTAATGGAACCGTTGGTGTCCCTGTCAACGCTCTTAATATCATCTGGGGAAACGATCAACGTTTCTGGAAATTGATCAAACTTTCGGAAGAAGATCAGAAGTACGTATCATACTCGATATATATATATATATATATAACACTGACATGCATATATATGCACACATTATAATATCCAGTAACATTTCCATTGTTTAATTTTCTTGTGTCCAGGTCAACTGGGTTTAAAGAAGGTATGCTGCTCGTTCAGGTTAACTGGATTGAAGTAACAGGAAAATTGTCAAAAAGTATATTCAGAGGTGCTTCATCAACTTCTGCAGACCAGTACGAAATATACTACATTGTGAAGTTTCAAAGTGATGCTTTTGGTTGGCATTCAATTCCCATTAAGTTTAAGGTGAAAGACAATCGATCAGAAGAAACGGTGAAAAAGGTAATGTTTGAGTCGTACCGGGACAAGAACCAAGCGTGGCAGGAGATTCCAGGAGGTGTGTTTAAGATTTCCGGTGACTGGAATGGAGTTGTGGAGTTTGGTATGTTGGAAGTTGAGAGCAACTGGTGGAAGGGTGGAATGGTTCTTGGAGGTGTCAAGATTAAGCCTAAAGCAGGTTAATTAACATTAAAGAGACAATCTTAGCAGCTAATAAAATAAAGCTCCATAAATACCTTATTTGTTCCCTTCACTTATTAGCTGATATCCAAAGAAAATAAGTTTATTTGTAAGATGATTTTGTGTGTAGAACAAGTTGTTTGCGATTATGTAATTCCTTTGCTTATTTAAAAATGTATATGATATATAGTTAATATCAAGCCTTGTTGTAATATTACTTTGTGATTAGAAAGTTACGGATTCGAATCATGAAAATAATATCTTTTTTTTAATATAAAAAAATGGTTACGTACAATTGATATCTCTCATCTAACTTTCGTAGCGAAAAAATTAGATTTGTTGTGTTGAGATTTTAGTTAATTTTACACATTGCTTGATTCCTAAAAACTTCATGAATTCAGTAGCTGTAGAATTTGTTTATTTTCAAGCGATGTGGCTGTTCAATTAGAAAGACTCCATGGTCTTATTTGCCATGTAATTAGTTGACGAGTGTAACAATAAAACAATATTAAATCTTACTGTAAAAAAATAACACAATAAACTCAATTTTTTTCGTTTTGTAAAAATTGGGTAAAAAATATTAATTGTACGCAGCATTCTTTTTATATTTTTTACAAAGATTATTTCCGTGACTTAAACCTGTAATATTTCAATTACAAAAAAATATTTTTACCGGTCACAAACGTTTTATATCTTAGATTTGTACAACATATAAAACGTTTTGAATTAGTAACAAAATTTTGTACGTTGAAGTAATAAAAAAGATTAAAAAAAACTTCACTTCACTCTTTTTAATATTTACACTAGAAATCTAAATATCTTTACATAGTTTAAATTTTTCATAACTTAATTTTGGACCGACATTACTTGTCATTAACTAATGTAAAGTAATATTTGAAATGATTAAAACTTTATAAGAAGATTTATGAAATATTCAAAATTGTTATATAATAAGATGTTATTTCGAAGACGTCGCATCACCGTAAGTGGATAAGTATGAATGTTCCATAAACTTCAACTTCCTTGTACAAAAGGCACGATATTTATCATAAGGTACGAAGTCAAAACATGTTTGCATGTCTTCTTCACATGAAATGAAAGATTCATCACTATCTCATCAAGATTTTAGTTGTACGAAAGGTGTTTCTAGTTAAGGAATCTTACAGTACTCTTCATATGATTGTACAGCAATTTTTTGTTCTCTAACCTTCATAAGAATTATTTATAAAATTTTAAGGAGTAATTATATCAGAAATGAGTTCAGAGAATACAAATTCAAGCAACGTACCTACAGATGGAAGCTACATATGCATGTATGGTTCTCTGTTCCAAGGAAACTTCCTATTGGAGAATCAAGATAAGATGGTGGCAGACCAATGAAGAAGGAACCAGAAGGCAGTACACAACTTTGTGAGCATTTAAAACAGACGTGGTGATGATAGTGATAATTATCATATACCATTATTCTCTCAACTTTTGAACCTTTAGTCGGTCAGCCATTAGAGTCCATGAAGGCGTCGGCAGCCGAAGACAAGTTCCCAGTTGTAGAAAGAAAGATTACACAACTTTAAGATGATTCTGTCTCTATCTCTTTATCACCTCCAATCCCACTTTATGTTGGATTCGGTGCAAAACAGCAGCAGCAGCAGAAGAAGAAGAATATATACTCTTGGTCTCTTTCGCACGTATGGATCATATCTACGGTATTTTTTTGAAGTCATGATCTAAATGCTTTCTTTCTCCTCTGCTGCAATTATTTTATTATTCATATCGCGTCAGTATATTTAGTTTTAAAATTAATATAATTATTCATATATTTGAGTTCTTTTCATTAATATTTTAAAAACTGTACCGAAAGTTAAACCGGTAAGAAAGAGTTTAAAGTTTAAAAGATTCAACCGGTATTAGACTATCGTAGAACCGATTAAAGATTAAATAAAGAATTTAAAATATGATTTAAAAAGATTGTACTTATTATCTAAGAATTTAAATTTTAATTGTGTATAAGATAGTTAAATAAAAATTGATCTATTTTTATTTATAAGAAATTATTAATTTATAAAATTGATCGATTAATTAGTAAAATTAAGGAATTTAAATTTTAATTGAGTAAAAGATCGTTAAATAAAATTTTATTTATAATAACTTATTAATTTATAAAATTGATCGATTAATTAGTAAACTGATCAGTTTTTAACAACAAGAATTATTAAAGTAAATCGAACATAAAAGTTAAAAAATGAACCGAAAAATTAAAAAGTTCAAAATTTTTACGGTTAAATCGGTCGAACAGTTAAGTTTTTTAATGTAGATTTTAAAATAGCAAAGATTTCGATTGAATGAACATTAATTTATCATGCAATTAGAATAATAGTTTGAATATATATATATATATTGATTACTAATAAAATATGCCATTTCCTATGTAATCTTTTAATTATTAAATTCTATATGATAAAGTTTAATATATCATATGAGAGATTGCTTTAAGTTTCCATATTTTACTGATATAACATAAAATTTAAGTGTAATTTTTTGTTTTTTTGTTTTTAACAATGATGTAAGATTATTCCTACCAACTCTGTTAAAATATAGGCTAGGGCCTAATTCAACCCCAAAAGTTAGCTTTTAGAAAGAGGGTTGTCCCTTACTTATTAACACTCTTTAGGTCATATCACTATTCAATGTGAGACTCCAACATACTCCCTCACGCTTAGGACTGGACATCTGGAACGTGAAGTTTGCACGATTGACTATCTGCGGGTGGCCTAATGGATTTAAGATAAGCTCTGATACTATGTTAAAATATAGGTTAGGGTCTAACTCAACTCCAAAAGCTAACTTATAGGGTGAGAGATGCCCCTTACTTATAAGCACTCTTTAGGCCATATCATTATTCAATGTGGAACTCCAGCATACTCTCTTCACTCCCAGGACTAGACATTTGAAAAATGAAATTTGCAGGACTGAATATTTGCGGGTGGCCCAACGGATCTAGAATAGGCTCTGATCTTTTGGAGTTGAGTTAGGCCCCAGCTTAAATTTTAACATGATATCAGAGCATATCATAAATCCTCTCAAGTATTTAGGCATTCTCGTAGCTCCACACAAGCTGAAAATGAGGGACTACAATGAGCTAATCGAGAAGATACAAAGGAGCATTTTTACTTGGAATAACAAAAACATATCACGAGCTGGCAGATTGCAAATCATAAAATCCATTCTCAACTATTGGGCATCACACTTGGCTATTCCATCTGGTATCCTCAAAACTATTGACAGAATGCTTAGTCGGTTTCTATGGTACGGTAATAATGAGAATCATTTTAAGGCATTAATACGATGGAATGAAGTATGTATCCAGAAGAACAAAGGGGGACTTGGTGTTAGAAATAATGGATATTATGATATTTTGAGACATAATAATTTATTGATTAAATTGAAAATTTGAATAACAAATTATAGATTTGTATTCTACTCGATGAGATCTTTAAAACGGTATATTATGTGCTCAAAATGGTTGAGTGATGAATGAGAAATTGATCCTCAAAATCACTATGTTGGTAAGTTGTTGAGAAATTAAAAGGAAACTTCAAAACACAAATCTCACTTCTCTTATGAGCAAAGATGTGTAAGTGTTTATAAGTTTAGACTATTGTTGTGGATTTGTAATTAAGTAGGGCAAACGGCTCTCTATTGCGCGCGCAGAGGGTGCATGTCCAATTCCCTCGAGTTAGGGACGCACCCGCATGACGTGGGCGACGTGAAAATGTCTAGGCAAACTGGGCCGCCCATTAGCTTAATTTTTATTTCTTAACGGACCCTACCTTCGGTCCATTAATCACGGCAAAACCCTAATCATCTCCTATAAATATTGTTAATCTTGTCAGTCAAAAGACAGTTGCTCTAAATAATTCAAAAAGACTCTCTCTCCCCGATTCTCGTTTTTTGGTGATAGATAAGGTACTGCTCGGTTTGTGTCTCTCACTGTTGTGCTGCCGTGCGATACTCTCGTTGTTGTATCCTGAGAGATTAGACGTCCGCATTTCTCAAGCACCGTGGAGATGACGAATCTATCTTAAGGAAACTGTTTTTAACATGCCTCAACAACTTGGATTTAGATCTTTTTCTATCAGATTTAGGGCTTATTGTTTCTTTCTATTTGTCGATTCATTTTACTGTTTTATTATTTCTGTTCTTTCTGGATTATATTTCGATTTGCTTCATCAGATCTAATAGACATGACCCTCGATAGAAAACTTTAGCGTAATAGGATACACATAAATGATCTCATATAAAGAGCTCATTCTCTTTCTTATAGGTCTCTTAAATCTTTTCATTTGAGTCTTATGTCTTGTATATAGCCTAAACATTTAATATATACTATTTCTCTCTTTGTTATTTAGCTTAAACATTTTCTTATAATGACTTGCTTGTTTTATTTATTTATTTATTTACTTATTTTATTTTTATTCTTTACAGTGTTCTATATTTATTTTATTACTTATTTTTATATTTTCATTTGTACATATTTAGTTATTTATTTATTTTCCTTTTATTATATATATATTTATATTATTATGAATTCTATTATTTTTAATATTTATTATTATTATTAAATTAAAAACAATGTCGGGTTTTATTTTCTCCCAACAAAATCCGATGTCGGGTTTAATTCCTTCATTCCCTTATTTCAATTTATTCAACATACATAACACTCTCCTATACATAATTTATAACATTACTTCAATAATTTCTCTATCCATTTTAAGCTCTTTTATATTACTTCATGTCTATTTTGGTTCAATTACAGTTCCAATTACATATGTATTTTATGTAGTTCACTAATTGTAAATATAATTCATCAATTAGACATGTATGAAACATAATTCATCAAACATTAACCTTTAATCCTATTATGGTCCAATTCAAGTCATTACATATTTTAAATTATCATAAACAACTCATCTATTTTTTATTAAATAATTGATGAGTCAATTTTACAAATCTCTGTACCCTTCAGTCTATCATTTGTAATTATACGTTTGCTCTTCCAAAAGGGCTTGGTTTTGGCAGCCTTGGCTCTAGGAACGACGGAGAGAGAGTGAAACATACGTATGGTTATCTTATCCACCTGCATGCATTTCACTTATATTCTTCCTACACAATCGACAGTGCCTTGTCAGTTGCCACAGGCATGACTTGTCTCAACTCAGAGCATTCTCTTTCAGCTGTAGATACTGTACTAGTCTTCTTCTCATTATTCATCTTCTCTTCTTTGCTTTTTCCCCATAAAACACTATAAAGACCTCCAACTAGCAATAACCCACCAAGGATACTGCAAGAACAAACAAAGAGAAAAGATTATAAATCTCTCAACAGGGCAAAACCTTCACACATTACAGGGTTTCTTTAAATGGCTGCTTATCTAGTTGAGTGTAATTACCTTCCTAAACTTGTGGCCTCGCACAGTAGAAACGCAGAGCATATGATGGTAAAGATCAGGTTTAATGGTGTTGTCGTGGCTAGGAAAACTGGTCCTTTCTTCTCTATGACCCATGCTTGTAGATAGAATGTAACCCCGGTCACAACAACTCCCTGAAACAACACAAACTTTAATTTAGCTGTTGGAAAAACTTGTACATTCACAAAGGAAGAATATTATTGTAATAGAAATTATATTTTTTTCCTTAAACCCGTCTCAAATGACTATTTATGGATTGAAAAACAAATTAATTCACTAATTTAATATCATTTAATGTCATAATACAAAAAGATAAATGCTTTCAATAATATAATAAAATTTGTACAATAAAAAATGATTAGTCTATCTTCATTTTATTATAATTCTCTTTAAATAATTTCAACCGACTGAAGTTAAATTATTTGAATTTAGACACAATTAGTTGTAAAATAATTCTTAAATCACTTGAATTAATTAAAAAATAATTATTCAATTGTTCCTTTTAAAAATTGTTGCAAATTCTAAAAATCAAATTTAGTTCTAATTAAAGGTTTCATGAATAGTGAATGTATCATTTTTGCTAATTCTCTAAATGAAAGCTTGAAATTAAAAGAACAAAAGGATATATACAATGTGAATAGAGTGGAAAGGGAGTTTACACAGTAAGAAACAGCGAGAAGTCTGACATTCCAACCCAACTTCCACTCATTAGGATCTCTTTCAAAAGCAATGGCAATGGCAAAAGACTGAATTGAGCTCAGGAAACACTGAAGAGTGGTCAAGAGAAGCTTTGATGGATAGATTTTTAGAATCCTTGCCTGCCTCAAAACAGTTTCAAAATGATAAACCAATGAGTAGAAACACTTGAAAGGTTTAAGAAAATACAAAGAGCTCTTGCTTCCCATTTGTTTAAACATTAATGACTAGTACTTACCTGCAACACAAGCCACAAGCCCCAGAACGTGTTCGACATGAGCAGAAGGAAACAACCTTTTACCCATGTTTTTCCAGAAGAAACATGTGCTTCAAGTACTTGGTTTTTGTGATGTCCAAAAAGGTGGTGGAGACATGGGAAATGGAATATGGGACCTCTGTAAAATGCTAGTGTTGCTACTCCAGACATGCAGATTAGTATTCCTGCAAGTTTGGTTATCCCTGAACTTGTCTTCAACTTCAAGACCTCCATCCTGAAATCGACACTTTCACAAACTGAAGAACAAGACAAGATACACCACCTTTTGTACGATTTAACCATTATTTTAAAACCATTTGTTGGTTTCCTTAGGGACAACAATAATAATTGACTATGTCCCAAGTACAATAACACCAAATTCAACATAAGACATGTTCGATATTTAAGTAGCAGGTGCCCCACAGAGCGCCATCGGAGGTGGATGGACCAGGTTTGCCTTGCATAATTAAGCCAGACCAAATAAAGTTTCGATCCTTCCATGGTTTTAAACAGTAAACTGGAGGTCACAATAGTTACACATATATTATGTTTTGGATACATTTTTTTAAAAATTGTAAAGTAATATTTCAATTTTTATATAATTTATATTTTTGTATCTTGTTTTGATTGATAAGAAACATACCAACATATATATACTTGATATAATACGAAAAACAAAACACTAGTGGAAATTATAATTAACAGAAAAGAAGGGGAAGAAGAAAGTTTCATACATGTAAAATCAGACTAATAAATACAAATGCCATAAACATTGTTGAAACCATAAATTTTAGCCAAATGTTTTAAAAAGTCTTGGTGTTATTCTCCAAAAAAGTGTACAAAATCACATGAAACATGCAGCCAAAAGAGAACGAAAGTAATTTATTCTTGAGCATTTAAGAAACCAGGCCATAGTTATAAAGCTTGGAAGGTCTCGATGAGATATGTGGAAGGTAATTGTATGACTCGTAGCCATCGCCGCTTAAGGGCAGTTGATAAGGTTTATGGCACATGGCAAAGCTCGATAGTTATGTCCTTAACGTTATCAGGTTAGCGACACTTGACAAAAGAAAAATTAAACTCATTAATTACATGTGTTTGATATTATGGAAACTAAACCCTTCTTTTAATTAGTTAGTATCGAATTTAATTTTTATTAAGCCAATGTACTTACCAGAGGTTGAATTTCAATTACTATGGAATCAATTAGATCAAACCTCAATTGTAAGAAATGTTAAACGAGTCTTATTTATTATTCTGTACTATGGCCAATAAGTACCAGAATAATAAGAAAAAAGGAATGGTTCGGTTTGACATATGGCCAATAACGCATATGATTAAAATATTATAGATTCTAACACTTTTATTTATAAAATATTTTATTGGACCAATAATTCTTTTTCATGTTGTTCCAAGCACCTAAATTCATAGAAATAAGAATGTTTCACATAAATTATGATTTATTCCCCTATAACTATTATTAAGGTTTATTTAATCCACAATTTATAACTTTTATCATTTTTTATGTTAAATCGGATTAGAAGTCTACTGAGAGTAATTTATTACTCACAGGTCTTACGACTAGTGTCACTTCTTGTCTTCATCATCCCAATCTATTAGTGTATTAGTAAAGGTTTATTAACCAAATTGAAATGATCACAGACAATTTCTTAGAGGATAGTAGTTTAGTTCTGTAAATCATTAGACATTTAGATGCAGCAATTGGTAACAAAAATGAATAGCCTTTCGACTGTGTTGTTTGATTTCACTCCATGATTCGTTCTAAAACTACACTTCTTAGATTTTCCTGAGATTCCCCTTACAAAGCACTTCTAAATGCTTAAGCAACTTCAAGAATCACCAGGTGATCATCTACAGATATTCATGTACTAAGAGATCTAGCAATGGAAGAAGTGGAAGATCGTACATGCCCTTAACTTAAGAATGCATGAATTATCATGGATATGCATATATCATGCTTAGGTAGGTTGCAGCAACCCAAACAATAATTTGATCTTTAGTTGATTAGTTTAATATCTTGGGGGTCAAGAAAACATGCACCAGGTAATATCTGATGCCTTTAAATTAGCAAAATCTTATAGGTTTTCTCTTAGTATTTAGCACAACAAATCAAACATGGCAGTAAATATATGCTACAAATAATAAGACTGAAAGCTTTACCTTAGTAAAAGTGCCAAGAAGAAAGTAATGACAGGAAGGGAATTTGTAGTTGCAGCTGCCAAAGTCGCAGATGTGTAAACCAGAGCGATCCCATATAGATCTAGGCTCAAAGTAATCCTACCACAAGAATCAAGTAGAAGTTAAAGTGTATATACAGATATATTTACATTTATATATATATTAAGCCCATGAAATTGGAAGAAGATACTTGGAACGACACGTACCCACAAAACGAGAGCATAAAAATCTTGAAGAAGGTCAAAAATGATAGGCGTGGCTTATTTTTCCTAGAATTCATAGGTAAAATCGTTATCAATCTCATAAGATCGGCAATTTTCGTACATGTATAAAAAGCTGAATATGAAAGAAGGGAAATAGAAGAAAGTCAAGGATTGAGTGTACCATTCGAAGAGCAAGGCAATAGGAGCTAAGAAAAGGGTTGCTGCAGCTTGTCTGTAAAAGACAAACACGAAGTTGTTCATTCCTCCATTAAAAGCAGCTTTCGAAAGCAAGAACATGCCTGCATATATTGCCTGAATCAAAATTACTGCGATACAAGGCTTCTTAGCATCCATCTCAAACAATGAAAAGGTAGGAAATTTGAGCTTTAGAGATAGTTTCACTGATAGCTACTAGTTTTGCTGACTAGAAGCACATCAATGGAGGTATAATGTGAGCTCAGTAAGGTATATATAAGTTCAACTCGTAAAAGGGCAAGGGAAGAGGAAGCACAATAAGGAACACAAAACTTCTCTTTTCTCTTCTATTGGGACGTGTGTGGTCACTGCTTTACTATGGGGGACCGCTTAAAAATTACAGTCGGTGTCTCTATTCATCAAAATCAGTACTCATGCAATAATTATAAAGATTGGAACCTTGAAGGCAACTTGTATACCTCTTTTAATACCCTGTAGGATAAAAATACGTGCATAACTTTTATTTCCTGTTCTTTGACGTCTTCTTTCCTAAAATGGAACTAACATGCCTCTTCAACTCTGGTTTGTATTTACAGTACAACAGTCTTTGCTAGTTGCTGGCCTGGTTGGAGGCACGCACCGAACAACCAAGTTGAGAACTTTGAGTTATGATTAAAAAATCGAATTTTAAATCGGTGAATTTTTTGGTTCAATTTTTAGTTTTTTAATTTGATTTATTTTAATAACTTTTACTTTTAAAAATTGATTAATTGATTAATCAATTAGTCGATTTTTATAAATTAATCAATTTTTATAAACCAAAATAAAATTAAACTTTCAATTGAACTTTAAATTAAGTACAGTCTCCTTTAATTTTATTTTAAAATTTTAAAATTTATTCAATATTTAACCATTTTTATGAAGGTCTAATATCGGTTGAATCTTTTAAACCTTAAATCTCTTGTCTTATCAATTTAACTTCTAGTCCAGTTATTAAAACATTGACTTTGAGTGACCTTTGAACTAGATTGTGGTTTTTTAAAAGTGAAACGCAAACTTTATTTGACCAAGGCCTAAATGATGGCAGAAGGGAGACTAAACTATTAATAATAACGGGCAAATGACTCGAAAAATCTCAAAATTTCACTTGAAAATCAATGTTTTAAAATTCAGACTGGAAGTTAAATCGGTAAACCGAAAGGTTTAAGATTTAAAAGATTTAACTGGTACCAGATCATTATAGAATTGGTTAAAGATTGAATAAAATTAAAAAATTTAAATATAATTAAAAAACTATTTTTATTTATCGAAGAATTTGAAATTTAATTAAAAAAGAGACTATTAAATAAAAACTAATTAATTAATTTTCATTTACAAAAATTGATTAAAATTTACGAAACTAACTGATTAACTGGTCAATTTTTAACAATAAAGGTTTTTGAGGTAAATCAAACTAGAAAATTAAAATTCGAACCGAAGAGTAAATCAGTTTAAGATTTTTATAGTTAAATCGATTGAATTTTTTAATTATTACTTAAAATACCTTATGTCCATAGATCAAAGTCTCGAATTTCGTTACGGAACGGAATCCCCTTTTTTGGTACCGGTCGTCGGTACCGGCCGATACCGGATGTTCCGGTGGGTACCGGCCGGAATTCAAAATTCCGGCCAAATACCGGCCGGTACCGTAATTTTAAAAAAAACTAAGGACTAAAAAAACAATAAAAAATTTTACCC
>JANIMX020000492.1:224347-234869 GCA_024582655.2 Erythroxylum kunthianum
ACTTTATTTAAAATAATGCTATTTTTTTTTACATTTTGGAAGAGTTTAAATTTAAATTAGGTAATTTGAATACAACTAAAAATTCAATTAAGTTTAAATATTGTCTTGAGTAGGGATGATAATGAGTCAGGCAGGCCCAAGCTGACCCGACTCAGCTCAGACCAAGTCGGTTAATTAAAAATATAAAAACGATATCATTTTTTTACAAAATGACATCGTTTTAGTTATATGTATTAGACTCGAGTCGAGTTGGTCAACTGACACGGGACTGGACGGGATGGGCCCAATTGCCATCTATAGTCATGAGAGATAGGGTGAGCCTAATGTCATTCTTAATCATATATGTATATGTATAATGTATAAATTGTTTTATTTATTCTAAAATGTATTTTTATTATTTAAAATCTCTTTTAAAAAGTGTTTGTGATATTAAAAATTTTATAAATCAAACTTTTATTAGGTCAAATTATTTTAAATAAACAAATAATGTCAAGTTTGGATGAAATTATAAATATCAATCTCACGGTAATTTTTTTGTTTTTAATAGTTCTATAATTAATAAAAAGAAGTTATATTACAAGTTTTTATGGTGTACAATATTATTTTAGTAATTTATAGTGATAAGAATGTGAGAGTAAACTGGTAAGGTTATTCATTTGCGATTGAAACGTCACATATTCGAGTAACGGAAACAATCTCTTTATAAAAAATATAAGGAAAAGACTACGTACAATTGATGTCCCTCATTCAATCATCGCAAAACGGAAAAACTGAGTTTGTTGTGTTGTTTTTTGACAAAGAGACTATTTTTATCACTCGAATTCGTGATCTTCCAATTATAGATGAATAACCTTACTAGTTACTCGACATAAATGTATTATATAATATTAGATGATATTATTAAGATTAATAAAATTGCTTGATCTAAAATTAACGAATTAGGTTGGGATTAAATAAGTTTCATATCGACTTTAGATTAAGAGAGTTGACTCAAAATTCAATTGAAATAGTTTAAATATTTTAACTAAAATAACATTATTTTAATTAATTGTCCATAACAATATTTTAGTTTATAAATGTAAAAAATGTAAGATTACGATAATATTATTTTAAACAATTATACTAAAAAGTATAAATAAGGTAGTGTTAAGTTGTTACGAGTAAAGGGTGAAATTAGTCCAATTAGGATAGACTTTTATAAACTTTAAATTCAATTTAAATTTATTTTTTTTAATTTGATTAGAATTAAATTACGAAAATTAAATTTAAATTCAATCTAATTTCAATTTTTTTTAATGTTTGAAATTTTTTAAAATTTTATTCTAATTAAATAAAGTCCTTTAAAATTAAACCAAAATTTAATTAATTTTAATTTTAATTTATTAATTTTGAATTATGGAACAAAATGTAAAGCCTTAATAAATTCGAGCTTCAAAATTTGGCGCCGAAATGCCAATTCACTCCTCAAAAACACAAAGCACAAACTCCCAAAATTCAAATCCCCGCCTCATTACACATACGGTTATATCAACGCCCATTTCTCCGAGTGCACTAGACCTGTTCGGCGAAAGTACCGAGAGACCCAAAATGTACGTAATCAAGCGAGATGGTAGGCAAGAGGCTGTTCACTTCGACAAGATCACTGCCAGACTCAAGAAGCTAAGCTATGGTCTCAGCGTTGATCACTGCGATCCCGTTCTCGTTTCCCAGAAGGTGTGTGCTGGGGTCTACAAAGGCGTCACCACCTCACAGCTCGATGAATTGGCTGCTGAAACCGCCGCCGCCATGACCACCAATCACCCCGATTATGCCTCTGTGGGTTTTCGCGTTTTCATTTCGTTGTTTGTTTTTAAAAGCTTTGTTATCTTGTTTGTTGTTTATTGGTGGGTTGGTCTAGTTGGTGTCAGAGATGATGATTTGAGAATTTTGGGTTTTGATGCAGTTTTAATTCTGTTGGTTTAGTGTGCTTGAGAAGATTCGTCTCTGATGTTTTTGTCATTGTTGTTTTGTTTCGCAGTTGGCTGCGAGGATTGCGGTCTCAAACCTTCATAAGAATACTAAGAAGTCTTTCTCAGAGACGTATGTTCTTCTCCTTTTCCATAAAAAGAAGTTATGTCTAGAATTAGCACCACTTTGTTTATGGAACAAACTTTTTTGATGGGGAATATTGTGATTGATCTGGGTTGTTGATTGTTGCAGGATCAAAATCATGTACAACCATTTTAATGAAAGATCAGGGCTGAAAGCTTCTTTGATTGCTGATGATGTCTATGATATAATCATGAAGGTCTTGAATTCAAGTATTTCATTTCATGTTTTTATGTTGTGTTTTATTGCAAATTCATTGGAATTAATGATTTGACATCAGTTTCATGAAACTAATTAAGCATTGCTTGAATTTTGGTATGTGACACTTGATCTTATTAGTCTAATTTTGTATGTTTCTCTTGATTCAGAATGCTGCTTGTTTGGACAGTGAGGTTATCTATGATCGTGACTTTGACTATGATTATTTTGGGTTCAAGACCCTAGAGAGGTCCTATCTTTTGAAGGTCCAAGGAAAGGTTGTTGAGAGGCCTCAGCACATGCTAATGAGAGTTGCTGTTGGAATTCACAAGGATGACATTGATTCAGTTATTAAAACATACCACTTAATGTCTCAGAGGTGGTTCACTCATGCTTCTCCCACTCTTTTCAATGCTGGGACACCAAGGCCTCAAGTATGTTTTCAGTTTTTCTTTGTATGAAGTTTCCATGTTTCTTTTTTAATTGGTTGTGGTAATGAAGAATGATTTGTTTGTTAAAACTTTTGCAGCTGAGCAGTTGCTTCTTGATATGCATGAAAGATGATAGCATTGAGGGTATTTATGATACATTGAAGGAATGTGCTGTCATTAGCAAATCAGCTGGAGGAATTGGCGTCTCTATGCACAACATTCGTGCTTTAGGAAGTTATATTCGTGGGACAAATGGAACATCTAATGGCATTGTTCCGATGTTACGGGTTTTCAATGATACTGCTCGTTATGTTGATCAAGGAGGAGGGAAGAGGAAAGGTCTGTTCATTGTTTCATGTTTTTATTATTGTGCTAAATGTGAACTTTTATGGTTTTTTACATTGTCATTTATGATGGTTTCAGGTGCTTTTGCTGTGTACTTGGAGCCATGGCATGCCGACATATTTGAGTTTCTGGATCTTAGGAAAAACCATGGAAAGGTAGGGTTAAAATAGCTAGATTCTGCACATTGTTTCCTTTTCTCTTTTTGTTTCCATACATCTCCTGGTTCTAATCACCATAATGTGAGTTATACTTTTCCCTTGTCTAAGTATACGTGTGTGGTCTGTTATTCATTTAGGAAGAGCATCGAGCTCGAGATTTATTCTATGCCCTTTGGGTACCTGATCTCTTCATGGAAAGAGTGCAAAGCAATGGAGTGTGGTCATTATTTTGCCCTAATGAGGCTCCGGGATTGGCAGATTGTTGGGGTCAAGACTTTGAGGAACTGTACACAAAATATGAAAGAAATGTAAGTTCATTTAACCTTGGTCTAAGTAATTTTGAATTTGGATATAAATCTAGTAAGGTGTTTCCAGTGGGTTTAGTTTTGGCTATTAATACAAATGTCTGTAATTAGGGCAAGGCAAAGAAAGTGGTACAGGCTCAGAACCTGTGGTTTGAAATTCTGAAATCCCAGATAGAAACAGGAACCCCTTATATGTTATTTAAGGTAATTGTTGTATCACTTTTGAACATTTTCCATACTTTACTCTCTACAGTCTGTATTATGATGTTTTTTCATCTTTGTTTTAGATTTCTTTTAATAGTTCTTTTGTTTCTTCAGGATACTTGCAATAGGAAAAGCAACCAACAGAATCTAGGTACAATAAAATCTTCAAATTTGTGCACTGAGATAATTGAGTACACAAGTCCAACAGAAACTGCTGTGTGCAATTTGGCATCTATTGCTCTGCCAAGATATGTAAGAGAGAAGGTGAGCCAGAGCCATAACTTATTGCAAGAAGTATTTTGTTTTTGGTTCTGTTTGTTTAGAATCTAATTTATCCATTTATGCTTCAGGAGATTCCGATGGATTCTCATCCATCTAAGCTTGTTGGGAGTAGAGATTGTAAAAACAGGTTTTTTGACTTTGACAAATTAGCAGAGGTATGCATTAAAGGGTTTAAAGATGTGGTGTTGTTTGCATCTTGAAATTAAAATTTAGCTTATTGTTCTTTCATTTCTCTGTGTGGACAGGTTACAGAAATAGTCACACACAATCTCAACAAAATAATTGATGTTAACTACTACCCTGTTGAAACTGCAAGAAGATCAAATTTACGACATAGACCCATTGGGATTGGAGTTCAGGGTCTGGCTGATACCTTCATTCTTCTAGGCATGGCATTTGATTCACCAGAGGTGAGCTAGTCTCCAAACTGCTCTTAGCAGTAGTTGATACGTGAATGTGTGCATGTGTAGACTTGTATGTTAATTATTAGTTTGGACTTTTGATTTGGTGGCTAATTTTTCAATCAAAACTTATTTCAGGCTCAACAGCTTAACAAGGAAATATTTGAAACCATTTATTACCATTCTCTGAAAGCATCTTCTGAAATTGCTGCAAGAGAGGGCCCATATGAAACATACCAGGGAAGTCCTATAAGCAAGGTATGTTCAATCTCCATTTATATCTCCTCAGTAGGTGCACATGAATGCTTGTTCTTTGAAGTGTTTCTATTCTGCATTTTTTGGCAAAGGATGAGGTCTTTATGCTGGTATGAACTTTTCTAGCTTTCAGTTTCTTGGGCTTGTACTCAATTCTGCTGCTAGAGTGTTATGTTTTGGAAATTTGTAGGATCGAGTTAGATACATGGAATTGAAAGTAGTTGTGGCTTGTTTCATTTGATACTGGTAACTTAGTTATTCTAGATGAGAAGAAAGAATTTACCAGGTGCTGACCACAATCTCTGTAAATAGGTTCATCCATGGAAGGTAAATTAGTTTTCAAAGATCACTTGATCAAGGGAATTGATATATCCTTCTAAACTGAGACCAGATATTAACTGCTTCAGTTCAATTTGAATTGCACAGGGAATCCTGCAGCCTGATATGTGGAATGTGGTTCCTTCAAGTCGGTGGAACTGGGATGCCCTTAGGGAAATGATATCTGTAAATGGGGTGAGGAATTCACTTCTTGTTGCACCAATGCCAACTGCTTCAACCAGCCAGATTCTTGGAAACAATGAGTGCTTTGAGCCATATACTTCCAACATATATAGCCGAAGGGTTTTGAGGTTCACTAAGCCATCATTTTTTGTTTATTATATTCTAGCCATTTTTCTTCTTTTGTTCCCTTATCATTCTATTTTTACAGTGGTGAGTTTGTTGTGGTCAACAAACATCTCCTTCATGACTTGACGGAGATGGGGCTCTGGTCTCCTGTACTCAAGAACAAAATAATTTACGAGGATGGCTCTGTTCAGAAAATTCCTGAAATCCCCAATGACTTGAAACTTATATACAAGTATGCATATGCAAATTTCATGTCCATTATCTACTTGTTTCCTCTCTTGTTTTTTCTGTTTTAGGTCCACAAATTGATTTTTTTTATTTTTTGTTTTCTGCTTCAGAACTGTTTGGGAGATCAAGCAGAAAACCCTGGTTGATATGGCTGTTGATCGTGGATGTTACATTGATCAAAGTCAAAGCCTGAATATACATATGGAGCAACCCAATTTTGGAAAACTAACTTCTTTACACTTTTACGCATGGTCTAAGGTATTTCTTTGTCAATATGGCTCTGCCTCTTTGTGTGCAACTAAAATATAGCTGTTTGAGTTTCATGTTCCATTTTTGAGTTGCAAACAAAGTTATATGATATACTTGCATGATATTTTACTGTTCTTTTGTTATGCAAAAGGGTCTAAAGACAGGAATGTATTACTTGCGGTCTCGTGCTGCTGCTGATGCCATCAAATTTACTGTTGACACTTCTGTCCTTAAAGTAATCACTTGTTACTTGCTGTATTTCAGTTAAATATTAGAATTTCTTTTAATTCTCCTTGAATAATAATGGCATTTTTGTTGTAATTCAGGAAAAGAAGCAGATGGGTACTGCTGCTGATGATGATGATACGAAAATGGCTCAGATGGTTTGCTCCCTTACAAATCGTGAAGAGTGCATGGCCTGTGGGAGTTAAAAATGGTTTGATCAATATTGGAAAGTGTAAGAACTTGGCATGGTTGATAACATTTTATAGAAGACCTGATGAGTGGGAGCTGGAATATAGAAATCCAGGTACTAAGGTACCAATATTATATTATTTCAAATCTTTGTATATATTTAAGCACGTTTGTTGTCGTTTATATGTGGTTAAATTTTTATTGGGAAATAGCATGTCATTTAGGAGTGGCAATGGATTATGCTGGATTTGACTTTGTTAATGGTTGAACTTGTATTTGAAAAGAACTTTGAGCACCAGTTCAAATTAGGTCGAACATAGTTTCACCTATTAATTTCAGGTCGACTTGGTTTAATTTCTCGTGCTTGGTTGAGTTTGAAATAATTTGTCTAGTTTGAACGCTGAACTCTAACTTGATGGGGTTTGAATCCATTAGTTTCCAGTCAGAGTCTGACTTTTTTTTTTTGTCATCTATGCTATTGTGGTAATTATATGCTACAAGCCATCATTAAAGACTGTTGATCTGCAACTTGTTTAGATTAGTTGTAATAGTCAATCTTTGATATTGAGTTTTGATTGTTCAAATTAGTACTGTCTTGAAATTTCATGTTGCTACATGCGTTATAATTTATAAGAGGGCTAAAGCCCAAATGATAAGATATTGGATTGTCTAGAAATAATGCTAAAGTTTTTTAAGTTTGGAAATCCAATTAATATGATACTTTTTATCAATACCTTTTGAGTCAATTTACTTTATTCGAATAAGTTCACTGAATTATGGCCGTGTTCATTTTCATTCCACAATAGAAAACCAAGGAACTAATTTATGACTTTCAAACTTTGATTTTTGGCTGGTCTGACCCAACTTCACTATTCAAAGCTATATACCAATTTTCAAGTACTGAAATAGAATTTGAGGTCTGACAAATTGGTTATAGGATATGTTAATAAACATATTTCATGGACTTGTATGATAATATACAACACATTAATTTAGACCAATTTATTGAATGTCATTTTTAAAATTTAAACTTAACTAAATAGTTTAAGTTTAATTTGAGCTTGTTTGAATTTTAAATTTTGAAAAAAAAACTATAATTTTAATTTGTAATTTGATTAATTTAGACCAATTTATTGAATGTCATTCTTAATAAAGGTATGAATGTTTGTTTGATAGTGTCAAAATCCTTAATAAATGTGATCTATAGACTTTAATGGCAATAATTATTTTCAATAACTTATGAGATTTAATGTTATTTATGGTGGATGTGACATGAAGGAGAGAATAGGGTTCCCTCTATTAAGTTTGATTTATCAAATGATTTATATATAATATATAATTAAAAATTATTATATTTTTTCAAGAATTTACTTAACTAGTATTTTAAATATAATGACCGTGAGTTTATCATATATTATAAAATTTAGGTTTTAAATGAAGCCTAAACAAACTAAAAATGAAAAGATAATATTCCATTATGCCCATCATTACACAATTTTTGAATTGGTTGAAGAATTGGCCTTTGATTTGTTCCAAATCCTTCGAACACCCAAACATTCCCCTCCTAGAGAAGATAATCCAAGAAGGTGAAAATGACATCTTATCTTCTTTGAAACCAGAGTTCAATCTTTTCTTACTCATCATTTCTTTGTTCTAAGATCTCGTGTGAACATTTACATTTCATGTCCATTTTTAGACCCTTCTCAAGGGCCATATATTTTAATGACACGTTTGGTACGTTAAATTGTACTAATTAATTTTTGTCGGATAGTATTAATCTGTTTCGAAGAGTATTGACTGTTTATCTATACTATTATAAGGTATTTGATATTATTCCGAATAAACTGTCTGATTAAATTATATTATGTTTGGTGTTGTTTCGAATAATATCAAATCGGACTATTTTTATTAAAAAGATAAATTTAGTGAAAATTTAACTTCAAATCACATTATTATTATTTTTGTAAAATTCATATGACAATTTTTTTTATTTGTTTTGTCAAGGTCTATAAGATAAGATTACACAAAATAACCCATTATAATAATTGCAGTATCTCATAAAAATTCCAATATATTTATTTAAATCGGAATGTATGAGTTGTATTACTTAGTTAGGTAAGGAGAGTATTAAAAGTCCAACTCGTTTTAAATAGTCAAGTAATTAAATAATACAAGCTGACACTAAACGTTTAATACAAACAATTTACTCCTATCCATAATTTAATACGGTGTACCAAACGAGCCATAAGAGTAATAGGAGTTGAACTTCAATTATATATATATATATATATATATATATAAATATCCTTATTAACAAGCAAAAAAATAATAATTTACACTTGTTAAGACTAAGAACGCGTATTCATATATTTCTTCAAGCTCCATACTTTAACAGAATTTTTATTGAAATGTTATTAAAGTTGTTGTCATGTGCTAATAAGCAATTAAAATAAAAAAATTGAATTGAATTCAAATAGAAAATTCTATATAAAGAAAGTTAGTTGATTGACCAAAAAAGGGTTTTAAGAAACAATAACTTTTCAAAATATTATCAAAATCATTGATAGAAAAGCTTTGGAAAACAACTAAAATTGTCAAAATTTTGAAAGGATTGTTGGAGTTTGTGAAATGTAGTAAGCAGACAAAAGTGGATTGTTCAGCACCTAAACAAAGTATCTGAATTGTAGTGAGCAGCTAAAAGTGGATTGTTCAACACCTAAACAAAACCAATGACTTCTAATTTTTTAGAAATTGACTTTTATTACGGTATAGAGATGACAACTTTGATTCTTTACTTCACTTCTTTATTCCACATATTTGTTACTTTTAACTTAACACTATTTCTAACCATCACATGTACCTTCTTCTTTTTTTTCCACTAAAGTCTTCCTTAAAAGCAAATTCCATTTACATTATATCATCTTTATCCATTTCAACCCTTAGGCACACGTTTCTAACCTAATTTTGATCAAGTTTGAGCGATTCAAAACCTGATTAGATTATTTTTTAATTTAAAATAAAACTTTTTAATTTTTAAGCTTTGTGTTAAGCTAAATAGTCAAAACTTGAACTCAATTTGAAACTTAAAAATTAAAAAAAAATAATAAGTCCAACTTAAAATCCAATTAAATTGGATTGAATTTGTTAATTTCAAGCCGAATCAAGTTGCACAGACTTAATCATTAAACCTAATTATATCTTTATATATATAACGCGTGTTAATCAAAATTTGAAGTTTGATTTATCATAATACATAGTTTAATACACAATAACAACACTCAGTAAAAATTTTGTTGATATAAAAGGTCTGGAGAGATCTATTAATACGTAACTTTATCCTTAACTAGTAGAAATATTATTTCTAATTGACCCACGTGAAAAGAACAAACATAGTTTAATATGAAAATAATTATTTGTTTAGAAATTATTAGAATTTTCTTACTTAAAATCCAATTAAATTGGACAAAATTTGTTGATTTCAAGCCGAATGAAGTTGCACAGACTTAATCATCAAACCTAATTATATCTTTATATATATAAAGTGTGTTAATCAAATTTGAAGTTTGATATATCATAATAAATGAGTAATTTTATGTTTGTAATTTATTATATAATAACAAATATAGTTAAATACACAATAATAACACATAATAAAAATATCGCTAAAATGAAAAATAATTAATTGTTTAGAAAGAATAAAAATTAAACATAATTTTAGATTTAGTAGTACGCAATCTTACTCTTAATTAATAGAGATGTTGTTTCCAAATGACTGAAAAGAACAAACATAGTTTAATATGAGAAGTAATTAATTAATTAGAAAGAATAAAATTTAAACATAATTTTATTATAATTTTCATACATATTTAAATAAAAATAGTGGAACATAGCCTCCTCCCAATGAATCAATAACAGAAGGGAAACAGAAACTTGACAACAAAATGGTCCAACCACAATTAAGCAATTTACTAACGCAAGCATGATGGATGATGGACCACATCCAATCAGAGCTTAAATGAGGGCAGGTGATTTTTATGATAAAAACAAGAAAATAGAAAACCGCGTTAGAGTTGACTGTGGTCAAACGTTGACCAAGAACCTTCCGCTTCAAGAATCACCTTCACCGGTTTGCGTCGTCCACTGAAGTACCTGTACGGGTACTTTTGTACTTTCACTTTCTAGTCTTTTCAACTATGCTTTTTTTTAATATAAATATATTTTATATTCATATTAAACTTAATTTAATAATTTATTTTTATATATCATTCTTAATGGATTTTTTATACTAATTAAGTGCTAATTACTTAATTGTACTTGAACTAACCTCTATTCTATTT
>JANIMX020000492.1:276885-291180 GCA_024582655.2 Erythroxylum kunthianum
AAAGAGTATTCAATTTGTGTAGTGTTCAACAAGTAAAGAGGTTCCTTTTATAACAAAAGAAAACCCACATACTTTCTCTTCTTTCCAATGTGGGATAACTTGCCCACTTTAGTTTCCAATAAAAATAGCGACGAATCTCTGTCGCCATTCATTAACTTCTACTTCGTCGACGAATAATATTCGTCATTTATTTATTTTTAAATTTTTTATTTTTTGTTGCTACGACGAATATATAATTTCGTCGTTATGTGATATAAAAATACTACCAGGTAAGAAATATTTTAATTCGTCGTCGATTTTTTGTCGGCAAAAGTCTATTTTTGTTGTAGTACGTGTATATGTGTGTAACTAATTAGGGTTTGAATTATTATTATAACGGAACTAATCATCCAAAAAGCAAAGCATTAAAGAATGAAAGGGGAAAAACCGACAAGGATGGAAGGTGCAATCATTTTCAGATAAAGCAGAGTGATGAAATAACAGTGAAATGCACGGAATAATCACGTGACATCCACTATGGATTATTACTTGTATAATGGCCCCTCCCTTTGTAGTTTGTCCTCTAACCCAACACTCACTAAACATGATTAAACTTCACAATTAACGCTTTGGATAGGGATGTTTGGGTTAAAGTATAAATCAATTATTAGCACAATAATCGATAACAATCTCAAATTATACGAAAATTACTTGCAATTATTTTAAAATATATATATCGAGATGAGTCTTTGAATAATTGATAAGGTCACTTATTTGTAACTATAAGGTTACGGGTTTGAATTACAGAAATAACATCTTTGTAAAAAAATACAAAAGAAAGACTACGTATATATCCCTTACCCGACTTTCGCAAAGCGGAAAAATTAAATTTGTTGTTGTTGTTTTTAAAAAATTTCATATGATTATGACTTTTTTATAACGGATTTTAGGTTTTAATTGAAATAATTTCATATTGTATCAATTATTAGTTTCAAAAAATAATATATAAAATATATATTTTATAATTATTTTATAATTAATATTTGCTTGTTTTAAAGGATTTATTTTGTATTAATCATTCTTTTAAAAAATTTAATTGAGCTATAGTCATTTTTTATGGGAATCAAATTTATAATCATCAATTATTATTTTTTATTAATCATAATTTAAATTTTTTAACTGAGCTATAGTAATTTTTCCTGCGAATCAAATTTATAATCATTTTTACTTTATATTGACTATTTTATTCATCATGTCCAATCATATATCTTTTAAACAAAGAGAAAATCAAAACACTAACTTGAATTGAAAGATTAATAAGATGATTTAATAATCAAATTAAATGATTAATTGTATCTAAGATTTTGGTTTCACTTGTTGACTTAACTTGTGGTTAGCAAATCGTGCTTCAATCAACAACTTGATTTATCATAGGGGACAACATAATTGAGAATGGGGGCTGCCTGTAATCCAAAACCCTGACCACGTTGCTCAAGAGTTTTAATCCAAATTCAGTAATTCGCCATTTTCTACAGACAAATTTGATGTGTTGTGAGGGTCGACATGCCAGATTAGACACATACCCACATCGTCAAATCAAACATTTTGCATGCAAATTTGAGGAATGCTCTACTTGGACGGCTCTACATGGACTTGTTATGGTGAAAAATATTAAAACTATTTAATAAGTTAATAATGTATTCGATTAAATTAATATTTATATCAGTACGAACCTTGAAATAATTTGTAAGATTACTCCTTTGTGATTGAAATATATTAGGTTCGAGTCATGGAAACAACCTTTTTGTAAAAAATATAAAAGGAAAGTTGCTATAATTGATATCTCTCAACCGATCTAGACACTTGATTTTTATAAAGCGAAAAAATTAAATTTATTATGGTTATGATAAGAATAAAATATCTCAACTTTTGATTAGAGTTGACGAATTGATTTAGACACTTAAACCAATAAAAATTTAAAATTATTGAATTTCAAAAAAGTTAACTAAATCAGTTCAACCAAATATAAAAATAATTTGAGCTAAATATGAATTAAATAATATGCACCTAATTGTAATTTAGAGTATGAATAAAAAGGATCGAGTCGAGTAAGATTGACTTGAACATAATTCAATTATATTTTAAAATAATGGCTCGAACCGATAGATAAAAGTTTTAATTAATCAAAATTTACAACAGTTAATGATATATTCAATCAAATTAGTATTTATAAGTTTAAAGTGTCTATACTTTTGATTAGGGATAACAAATTGACTTAAAGTCAAACTCAAGCCAATGGATAAAAATTTGAGTTAATTAAATTTTAATAAGGTTGACTAAACTCGGCTTAAAGTTAATCAAATTAAATATAAAAATAATTTGAGTTAGGCCTAAGTCAAATAACTTATACCTAATTATGCTTTAGGTCAATCCTGAACAAAAATTATTGGTTCAAACAATAATTATTTGAAGCTAGTTTAATTACATCTTAAAATAATGACTTGATTGAATTTTAATCGGTTCAATCAAACTTGATCTGAAATTAATCCGACCAATTTTAAAAATAATTTTAGTTGGATTCGAACCAAATAACCTAAACTTGATTGTATTTTATATTGAGCTTAACAAAAAGATTGAGTCGAGTAAGCTCAACTTAAAGCTAATTCGATCATATCTTAAAATAATTTATATTGGATATAATTAAAAATTAAAAATCTAAATTTTAATTAAAAATTTGTTGGACAAAAATTATTGTCATCCCTAATTTCTATTCACCATCTTACAAATTACTAATATAACTCAATTATGCTTGGTAATTAAGCCTGAGCACAACTCGATTTGATTGGACTTGGGGTCAGGCTCAAAATTTTCTTTTCGAAGTATAGTCTAGTCCAGTTCGAAGTTCGAAAGTTTTAGAAAAAATGATATCGTTTTGAGCAAAAAATATATATAATATTTTTTAAATTTAAAATTAAAAAATAAAATAATCGTGTCAAACCCATACCCAACCAGTCGCCCAAACTTAAGGGAATCAATCTTGAAACCTTTAAATAAGAAAACTCATAGAAAAACAAATCCTAATAATTGAATGATGGCAATGAGTCGAGTCGAGCTAGTCGAGTTTTCCCTACTAGCACAAAATTTTGAAGCCTAATAAAGCTCCTAACACACTACTCAAACTCGAGTTCAATCAGGCTTAGGTGTTACGAAGCTCGATAAGATCCGATTTGGCCCTTTTAAAAACGTCTTTTTATATTTACTTTTATTAAAAGTTTCAAGCTTTAGGCTAGACAAGGTCAGACTGGGTCGGGGCAGACAAGATAATCTAATTTTGAACTTAGGTTGAATTCCAAAAAAATTTATAGAAAAAAGCTTAAATTTGATGTGAAGACTAGTAAAATAGAGTTAAATTCGTTGACTTTGGAAGACTAATCTGCCAAGCTTAAGTTAAAGTATTCTCTTGGAAAAAAAAAACAAAAGAAAAGGTAAAGGATAGTGTGGACATAACCCCTAGGATGTTGTAGCCAATGGTTCATCACGTGCCACGCAACGTGGCTCGGGTTATGTTGGGTCCGACACTATCCAGGGACCAGGGCTGTCAATTTTGGAAGGTCTTTTTGGTCTAAGCAGCCAGGGCCACCACTGTTATGTCTTCAAGTCCTTGGGCCATTGTCGGGTCCTAGTTTGTGGTCATTTTCGGACCCTCTTCCTTGTTGACACGTGTTTATAAATGAGTAGATATATAGGTTGTAAGGACAATTTAGAATGTTACACAAGGGTGCAAGATCACATGTATGTGTTGCTTATCTACTCTTCTTTGATATTGACAATGTTAGATTGGTAATAGAAGCAACCATGGCCAAGAGATTTTCTTTGTCTTCAAAGGGTTTACTTTTCACTTTTCCTATATATATATATATATAAGAATGGATATTAGACAAATATTTAGAAATTTAAGTAATTTTATATGTCAATCAAGCATTTTAAGTGATTTGTTAATTTAAGTTAAATAAAATTCTAATTTAAGTAATTAATAATAAATTGTTAAGTAGAACGAATATTTATTCTCTAACAAGCTTAAAATTCTTAAATTTCATACTTTAATTACTTAAATGTAAATTAAGTAGGAGTAACAATTTACTCAAATTCAAATTCAAATTTAAGAGTAATTTTAGTTAATAAATTATAAAAAAATATTTAATTTGATCTAAAATTGATGAATAAAACTAAATTCGATTGAGTTCAGATTTAAATTTAAATTTAATATTTAAGTTTAATTTAAAATAATTTAAAATGATTATAAATCAAATCGAACAGGTTGCCAATATTAAATTTAAGAAATTCCCTTTTAAAATTTTCTTTTTTTTAGTTAACACTTACTTAATTGATAAAGAATTTGTAATTTGAAAGTTGAATGAAAATGGATATATATGTAAAAAGGTCATTGTAAAAGTTTTTTATTTTTAAAATTTACCTTTTTCCAATAAGATATTTATTAATTTTGATAAGGTTATTTCTTTATGATCCGAAGGTCACAAGTTCGAGTCAAGGAAATAAGCTTTTTGTAAAATATAAGAAAAATATTCTGTACAAGGCTCTCACTCAACTCTAGCAAAACGAAGAGACTGAATTTGTGGTATTTGTGTTTGTGTTTGTATTTTAGTAATTAAAAAATATAGTTTTAGACATTATTTTATAGAGATCAATGATTTGATTCGACAACGTTTTGCACTCAAGAAATAAAAAAGAGTTTGTTACCCTGTCACGACAGCGTTTTTACCGAATCGCTTCAAATTCTATCAATTCAAACTAAAAGCATAATCCTCCCGCGCACAAATCAGATCTTTCAATGTCATCTGACCTGATCATCGTCTCCGACGAAGAAGAATACGCCGACGACTATCACCGAACACCTCTTCCTTCTGTCTCTAAGAAACTCCGGTCAGATCCTGCAGCGATCCCCACTGTTTTCGTCATCGACGATGATCCTACTCCTCAAAAACATCCTCCGACCGCCGGGGCCGACTCCTCCCCCTCTTCTCTACCTTCCGTCGTCCCAGAAACCCCACTTTCTGACCTATCCATAGTTAAATGCACATATGCCTCTTCTATTCCTGATGTTAGGGTTTCCAGTCCAGACAAGCGGTTCTCTGGTTAGTTAATTTCTGCCGACTCTACTATTAAGATTTTGCTTTCATTTTTAATTGGAGAGTGTAAAATGTTAATGTTCTACAATTTTCTGATGTGTCCTTTTTATGTTTGGTTTTGTTTAAAGAGAGTGATCGATTGGTGTGTGTGGACTCTGAAAACGATGAGCTGGAAATTGACTGTGAGTATAAAGAGAATAGAGCAGCTTCTGGTGGTGGTAATGATGGTGCGCAGGAGAATCAATGGAGTTCTAGATTTAGTTGCTCTGTGGATTTGGTTGGTATGCTTGTTACCGAATCGCAAACTTCTGTCGATTGTTTTTTTTTATCCCATTTCAGGGTATTGTTTTGTGATATATGTGTGTTTTAGCAGGGAGTGGTAATCTAACGCAAATATTTTCCGAGGAAGGTTCTGCGGCAGAACAAGCGTTTGTTCAAGATAGGATAAATCAAGTAACACTTCCTGATTGATATCTGTTTCCATTTCTTACTTATCCAAGGATGAACTTTCTGAGTGAGCCTTAAACTGTTGGCATTTTCAAAACGCGAATAAGCATCATGGAGACAATAGCATTTGAAGTTCATATATAGCTCGTTTCAACCAAGTTTTCATCTTTTTTTACTTTATTGTGCGAAAAGAAATCTGAATATGTAAGTTTCTTTATTGTGCAAAAAATAAAAGAGAAGGTAGGGATATAAAAATATAATGTTTTTCCTAAGAAAATATTTTGGTTGCAGGTATAAATAGAATCTATTCATTATTGAATTAGGGGCCTTAGTTGGTATTCTGGCTAATGGCCACGAAGCTTATATCCCTTTAGCTTGGCTAACATAGAATTTTGATGCTTGAAGTTGCTTGGTTTTTCTTAACTTGGTAATTACAATGAAAGGTGACACTATTTCTTTTAACTTTTCAATTTTTCACCTTTCTAATGATCTAAATTTACTAAAATCAGGTACATGATTATTCGGACAAAGAAAATTTTAGCATGGACCACTTTTTTGACAAAGAAAAGCAGAAAAGAAGAGCTAAAGTTAATTCTGTCAAGAAAAATAGCTCTGATGAAGCTGTGGTAAAGAAGAGGATGTCGAAAGAGGAAAAAATCCAGTTGATGGAAGAAAAGAAGCTGAAAAAAGAAGTGAGTATTATGTTAATATTATGAAGCCGTAGGTAGCATATACCTTTATGTTATCTGGTCAATTTTTTTATTTTTTATTTTGCAGCAAGAGAAGTTGCAGAAAGCAGCTCTAAAGGCCCAGGCTGCTGAGTTAAAAAAAATGGAGAAAGAAAAGCAGAAGTGGGAGAAAGGGAAGTTTGCCCTGAAATCTATTGTAGCTGAGTTTGATGCTAAGGTAGTTGAACAGGGAGGAGTTGGAGGTAAGGTTTTTGGTGAATTCCCAACTTTCCTTTTTGAGTAGATTTGTGTGGCTTATCTATTTCTGATGAATTTGTTTTATTTTAGCATAGGCCATTTGCTTACTAGATTTGCGGATAAAGGTCTTACCTATCGCGTGACATCGAATCCTATTAAAAAATCTATCTTATGGACCATGAATGTTCCCGATCATATCTCCCAGGTGTTTTGTGCTTTATAAACTTTATAAAGTTTTTTATTAATGATTGTTCATAAGTTTTTAGAAAAGGCAATTCTCATCTCCCATTTTTGAATCTTCATATACATTCTGCTCTTACTTTGTTGCAGCTTTCTTCTGAAGGAACTGAGATTCGATATGTTGTACTTGTTTTTGAAGCCGAGGAATTCTGCAGTCTTGTTACCAGTGAAGCACTTCTAGATCATGTTTCAATGGTGCAGAGTCATTATCCATCTTATACTGTTTGCTGCCTGACAAACAAGCTGATGGCATACATCAATAAAAGGTGATTCAAGCCCGCAGTTACTTGCACTTGGATTTTAACTATAGCGTTCTTTGAGTGGTTGAAATTATATACTGATTTTAGATTCTGTTACTTGTTTCAGCCCTCACATATCTACATGTAGGAATAAGAATGGCTTATAACATTTGAGTAATGAAAATTGCTAGTTTTATCTGTTATTTCATTTTAAAATTTTGTCTATTCAAAAATGAATTTTCCCAAGAGAAACAATTCTTTTAGCATCTTATTTTCTAATATGGCTTTAAGATGACTATGCATATTCAATGTTCTTCTTCTTCATCTTTTACATTTTTCTTTTTTTTTTCTTCTTAGTGTTTCCTTTCTTATTCTAAATCCAATTGACGACCTCGATTCAGAAATAAAATCTGTTGAAACTCTTAAAATTGAACATGAACAAATTAAAATTGGTCTTGATATTGACGTAATCACTTTTCCATTCAATGGATGAACTTGGTCTTTTCAACTGCAGCATATCTTTCTTCCCAGTCTTATGATAAGTTTCAGCTTTTTGCATTTTGAAGTTCTTAAAGGAACTTAGGATGGCAAAAATTGGCATCCTTTCGACTTTATAGAGGTCTTGTTTTGTTTTTATTAAAAAAAAAGCAAGATTGGATGCTGATTATGCCTAATAATGTGCCATAAATATATATTCTTGAGTTGGGCAGCTACTATCTTGAAAATTCCTCTTCACACCCTATGGACCAAATGAATTCTATTCATGCAGACACGATCTCTATTGTCTACAAAAATTCCTCGTTTTTTTATTTGTTTTTGCAATAAGTATTTAGATGCAATTTTAAGACCAAAAAAGCTGTCTTCTCTTCATAGTTTTCTCTGCTACAATTCTTCTTGTGTATAGATCTGTTTATGCAGCATAAATTGAAATGTTGATATTACAACTAGGGAAAAAGAACAGTACAAGAATCCAGAAGATGAGAATGGTTGGAGACGTCCACCTGTTGAAGAGGTAAAATTGCTAACTGAAACTGCATACAAGTTTTTAAAAGTTTAGTCATAACATTTGTTAGGGTTTGACATGATTTTCAATTATCGACAACTTCTTGCTTCAGGTGCTGGCAAAATTAACTACTCATTTCATTGGGGTACATTATAGGCAGTGCAGAGATGAAGCAGAACTTGCAGAACATGTTGTTGGTTTGACGTGCAGCCTGGCATGTTGCCAATTTAGGTATCACCTTCCATTGGTATATCGCCATCCAAAAACATTTTCTTTGTTTACTGGCTAAGTGCCTCTCTTTTCCTAGATTTCTCTCTTGAATATTTTCTAATGTTAAGACAGTGAAGTTTCTGAAACATTTTATTTTCTTTGAATTTTAATGCAGAAAGAAGTTAACTCGTCTATCTGTAAATGCCAATGGTTCATTAATCCCTAAGGATTGTGTTGATAAGAATTTGATAAAAAGGAGTCCATGGTGAGTGGTACATTCTTAACGACTATCAAACTTTTTAGGATACTATCTGGCAAGCACTTCTTATCCATCACGTTCATTTTTAATATGCTTATATCCCTGTTTGAATTTTCCAGTTTCTTGCTTGAAAATAATTAATGGATCCTAGACATAAATTCAATGATGTTCGTCATATTTTTCAACTGAATTACTTTACACTGAAAAGATTATTTATCTGAAGAAATGTTGGAAGTTTTTGGACAAAAATAGCTTCTTGAAAGGCTGTAAAAATGTCATTATAGTCAATAACTTTAATCTTTCTGATGATCAATGGTCAAAGTCCTCTGAGATTATGGACACCTGTTGCTGGATATGGACACAATAGGGATAAAATGCAACAGGGGAAATAGTTAGACTGTGTATTTCTATTCTTCCCAAACTTTGTCCAAGAATAATAAGCTATTGTGTAATAACCTAATGCCATGTGGATCTTTGATTATCACAAAAGGCCTTGTTTGTGATTTTCATTTCTGCCAGGTTGAAAGCTTTGGTGGCCATTCCAAAAGTACAGCCACGATTTGCAATTGCCATATGGAAAAAGTATCCTACAATGAAGTCCCTGTTGAAAGTTTATATGGACCCTAAAAAATCAGTAAGTATAGGAAAGCTTTTTGTTTTATTTCACTCGTTCTGGAGTATCCATTACACGTATCATTGTCAAAAATAATCTCCTTTGGTTGGCCATTCTGTTCTGTTGCGTCTGAAATAAGTAATTTGCAACACAACATTTATTATTCTTACCTGAAGTGTGAGAAAGATGTGTAAATCACTAGTATTTACATAAGTGATGAATTTGTTAGATTTTATGGTGTAAATATGAATTGGAATAGTGTTCCAACCTTATCGAAGTAGTGTTTCTGGCATCGTTGTCTTTCATATGTTGCAAATCTAGAAATAGCTGCAAATAAGTTATCAAGAACCTAGTATCCACTAGAAGTACTCAATGCAAATCTCGTCTTCCTTGGCTTACACTAAATTCTATACTTTTTAACTAAGCAGAACCAATTACTTTTTGAACTTATTAACTTCTGCTCCCTTCACATTAATGTTGCAAAGAAAATAACCTTTAAGCTCTATCAAAGGCTTAACTACAATGTTTCTATCAAAATGGCAGGTGCATGAAAAAGAATTTTTCCTCGAGGATCTGATGACAGAAGGTTTACTTGGGAGTGACAGAAGATTAGGTAAGATTTGTTCAAAGCGAGTGTACAGAATACTTATGGCTCAAAGCGCAAGCATCAAAACCGATGATGTTGAGGATGGTGCTGATCTTTTCGAACATCAATCATCTTAGGCAACTCCGCTCTGCCATTCTCTGCATCCAAGCGTGGGGGTTTGTGGATACTGACTCCATCGGTGTATCATCTCAGTCATGTTTCTATTATTGGATGGTTGATTTGTTTCCTACACTTACAACGTTGTTGAAGTTCTAGTTGGACTTCACTAATGTAGTTGGGCATTGAAATCAACTTGTGGTATGATTTATTTGTATCACGATCAGCAGCCTGCTGATGTAAGACGTGCAAATCAAATAATTGCCACTGAATGTAGGAAGGGTAATGTTCTCCCATGCTCTGGTTTAAAGTCTCTAGGTCTAGACAATTGTTCTATAGTGTTAAATACACTAAATTACTTTTGATTCTGGCCATATTTAAATCTATATTATGCAAGTATCACACGTGGCAGCATTCTTATACTTTTGGTGGTTACTCTTAGATGTTCTACACATTATTACAAAGGAAAACTGATTCATATTTTATGTACTAAGAGGCATTGAAGTCCCTAGGAAGTGAGTGGCTATTGGTATAGGGGGGTCCTGTTTCTCCACTTTATACCTAACATTGATGTTTGCCTCCACTATTTCGAGCCCATCGAAAGTGATTACCTATTTTATTACGATTTTAAGCTACGATTTTTTAATTTTGTCAGAGCTGTTGTTTTCTGTTTTCATCAATCACTAATGATGTTTTTCTGCAATGATTCTGTGCACTTATAGCCTCATAATAAGCAACAACACCCCCAAATTATGGCATTGGGCTTCCAGGGAGGATATATAAAACTAATTGAGATTGCAAAAGAATTGATCTTTAAAGCTAATGAAGGTACGCATTCCTTGAACATCTTTTGCACCAGGAATCTGTTTCTAAACTAGTAAAATTCAGTTAATTTCTTTTTATCAGAATAGAAACCAGTGAGATGAAAGCTTGCCTTTTGATTGTGTATTCTGTTTTCAGTTTTTGGAACACAGGTCATGTGGAAGAGGGTAGTTCTTGTTGTTAAGAAACATGATTCCTGATTAGAGATATAGATTCATAGTTTAGCAGAAGTTAGGTATAACTTGAAACAATTTGATACCCTTTACTGACCAAAAGAAAATTGTGTACTTTAACTCGGATAAGATTTAATTAATACTAACCATAAGGGTTCGTTTAGCTGACACGCTATAAGTAATTGGAAACAGATGGAAATGAAGGGTTACTAAATAAAGATTGAAAATCACAAGTGTCAATGTCTTATGTAAACATAGATATAGAATATCTTTTAAACAACAACATGTATGGCCCTCCATTGACTATTGCCTCCCACCATTTATATCCCACAAAACTTATCTTTCCATCCAATGAAATCCCCACTTTGTGTTCTAATCAAATAGCCAAAGGGGTAATGGCAATTTCAATTCCTTAATCATCAAATTCCATCACACGTCATAGCCCATGCACTCCCCACTAACGTCCACTTAGAAAAATTGTGTGCTCAACAAAACCCTTGATTATTATAAGCTTCTATTGCTTAATATGTGATAGGAATTCAACCATCATATGCAAACCTGGCCTTTCCTCTAGTGGTCCTATGTCCATGGAGAAGAGCAAATCCTTTGCAGGTTACTCTCATGCCTACTCAGAAATCCGGCTCGGACTTGAAGAGCGGTCCAAATCTTATAGCTTCAACGGTCCGACGAGAAACGATGATGAGTTGGGAGCCCCTTCAGGCAATCCAGAGATGAAGAGGAGGAAAAGGGTGGCTCAGTATAATTTGTATACCATGGAGGGTAAGCTCAAATCATCATTCAGGAACAGCTTCAAGTGGATTAAGAGCAAGTTCATCGATGACTACTATGATTGAATTTGAGTGAAACAGATCAACTTGACAATGACTGCGTTATTACTCCTTCTTCTTCTTCTTTTTTCCATATACTCTTTCTTCCCTTCTCCTTTTCTTGATGATATATATATATATATATATGGAATGGTTTGAAAACCCTTTTTCATGGTGTGTATGTATATATGATGTTTTTAATCGTTTTTCGAGTATGAACTATTGGAGTAGATGATGTTTTTAATCGTTTTCCAAGTACAAACTATTTGATGATGTTTTTAATCGTCTTGCAGAAATCGACCAACCCTTTTGTGCATATCTTATAGAACTTATAAATTATGTCTGAAAGTTTCTTTTTAAGAACAATATGCACATCCCATGCTGTCTGCGTAATGTTGAGAACTGGTAGAATTCAAGATGAAAATACGACATAATCACACCGAAAATTAGATGAATGAAAACGTAACAACACACTATATATTCAAGTTCACTAATTTGTCTACTCTTACTTGTCTGATGTATTCAATAGATGTCTCACACATTTTACAATTATCCACACACCAAACATTTATTTTTATAGTAACTAAATTTTTTAGCTATTATAACATGGGTTCAAGCCCAATATATTTGTAAAAACTACTAATAAAACCCAAGTTTAATAATACTTTGCGCTTAGTTTTTAAAGGGCGTTGTCCTCTTGCAACTCCCGCCAGCTCGAAGTAACCATCAGTTGAATTGCATAAGTATGAGTCAACTCCCAACAAGAATAATCAAAGGAAAATACAGACACTCTGATTCAATCCCCAAGCTCCCTTATCTGATTCGGTGCATGAAATAATTCTCATTTCTTTGAGATAAAAGACAAAAAATTTCTATAGTTTATATATATAATTAACCTTTAAAATTTTAGAATTTTTTTTTTGTAGTTTCTAATTTTCTATAAAATAAAATTTCTTTGATACTTCAATAAAAAATAACAATGAAATACATGTGATATGAATATACTATTTATATGAACAAATTAAAAAATGACATAAATTAATAATTTATTTGAATTATATAAAATTAATAATTTTAATCAAATTTAATTATTTCAAGTCAATTTTAATAGCTGAGTTAAATTATCCTATATTTGATATGTTCATACCGAGTATGTTTTATTATTATTATTTAATTTATGTCTAAGGGTATTTTTATCATATCTGCTTGTCTTTTACACGTGGAGTTCATTCATGTAGTGGGTGTATCTACCAAGCAGATTCTAAGTATAAAAAGCAAAAAAGAAATAATTGCATAATACGAGAGTCAAAACACAAGGCTCCTTCCACTAAATAATCATTGTAATTAAACTCCATTATACATTATTTTTAATTCTTATTCTCAATTACCAAAGATTGTGACCACTTTCAACACCCTATAATCATCTCATTTTCAGACCTAATGACGGTGGAACCCAATGATTAAAAAATGAAACGGTCTATTTTTTTTCTTCGAATTTTAACTTTTCAGTTTAATTTATTTTAATAATTCTTATTATTAAAAATCAATCAATTTTTATAAATTAATAAATTTTCATTTAATACTTTTTTCAATTAAACTTTAAATTCTTCCATAAGTAAATATAATATTTTTCAATCATAATTTAAATTTTTTAATTTTATTTCATTTTTAACTGATTTTGTGATGGTCTAATAACAATTGAACCTTTTAAACTTTAAACCTCTTATCATACCGATCTAATTTTGAGTCCAATTTTTAAAAACAATGGTAGAATCGCTATTCTTTTTTTTTTTTTTTGAACGTGACACATTCCTTTTTTGTTTAATCTAATCATGACTAAAACTATAAAATGCCTTGAAGTAACTTTATGTGTTTATTATTTTCAACATTTCAAATAATGGCATCATAACAATGAGTTAAAAAAATAATACTTTTATTCTTTAATTTGAGTCATTATCTTCCTATTAGGTTTATGAATATATTTTATCAATTTACAAAATGGATGTTTCAATCATGATCTTCTTCTCTCTTTAACACTTTTAAACGACGTCGTATAGTGCGACTTGTAGTGTTACGTAAAATGCTACGAGTAAAAAATGAGGTCGTTTTAGAGTGTATAATTAGAGTTTTTAATGAAAATTAATGACAAACAACAAGTGTTGTAAAACTAAAACTATGGAAAAATTATTGGTATTTTTTTATATTGAATTCTTTGTGATTTGGACTTTTTTTATTATTATAATCCTTAATTTTTTAAAAATATCACTTATTCATTTAAATTTTGTTTATATCATATGTATCATCTACCGTTAAAAGATAGACAATTCAATTGTTAAGACTATAAAATCTGAAACTGATTTCATACAAATTTTAACGTAATTATTTTCATTAAGGGATTAAGAGGTTAAGAGGACCAAGCTATTATATGAAATATTTATTTATATATTTCTAATTGTTACTTTTATGACTAGAAGGTCACGAGTTCGTGTAACACCGACTCTGTGAGGTACTGTTCTTTGACTAATAATTATGTGAAGATGTTATATAATTTATTTTTGAGTTCCAGACTGTTAATTAGACTTCTCAGGTTTTGATATGTTTGAGATATGTGAGAGTACATACGGGTAAGCAACCCCCCCCAATTTCTCATAAATAGAATGAGGCATAAGGTTTACACTTGCCCCAAGGTCAAGCATACCATTAATCT
>JANIMX020000492.1:368832-380473 GCA_024582655.2 Erythroxylum kunthianum
AACATATACATCAAATATAAGTAAAATTAAAAGAAGAAAAGAAATAAAAACCTAAAAGTTCATTTACTTTATTTAGATAAATTATTTAAAGATAATTTTAAATTTTATATTACATATATAAAATTTAACATATACATCAAATATAAATAAAATAAAAAAATAAAAATAAAAACCTAAAACTTCATTAATTGTTTTAAATAAATTATTTAAAGATATTTTTAAATTGTTTATAAAAATTAAGAAAATTTTAAATATCTATTATTTAAATAAATTATTTTGAAGCATGAATACTTTACATAAATTATATTTACTGTCTAAATACTAAAAAAATTCGTAAACTTATTTTAAAAAAATTAAAATGATGTTAATATAATTAATATTATAAATGTATTAATATAATTATATTATAATGTGATATTATAAATAATAATATTAGTTTGTTTAAAAAAAGGAGGGAGGGAAGGGAGAAATTTTAAAAAATTAATTTTTGTAAAATTACAATACTGGTCGGTACGACCGATACGGTCCGATATGGACCGGTACAAGCCGATATTTAGAATCAATATAGCTAAAACGAATTTCATACCGATTTCTGGCCGGTACAGTACGAAATTCATTTCATTAGTCCAAACTCAGCTAAATATCACCACAATATAATACAATAAATTCAAATTTTTTGATTTTGTAAGAGTCAGATGAGTAACGTCAATTATATGCAGTTATCTACATATATATATCTATATATATTTTTACAAAAAAAATAATTTCCGTGACTCAAATCTATAACCTTCTAGTCACAAAGCAGTAACCTAACCAATTGTTCCAAACTGCTCAATGTTTAGTAGATTTCGAAACTTTTTAAATTTATAAATTAAAATAATATTTTTTAATTTTTTTCGAAATCATTGCCATTTTATGTCGAGTGTCAGACTATTACGATTAATTTTCAAATCTATACTTACTTAAAATTCAATAAATCTAAACTTCATTCAATTCGAGTCGAGTTTAAATTACCATCTCTATTTTTATGTTTAAATAAATTGGGAAAGGCCTTGAAATGTAGCAATTTAAATTACTTAATTATTTCAGATGAAACTGAAAAAGAGGTTTATCTAGATGATAATAAATGCAGGTTTTACTTTTATAAAAAAAAGTAAAAATGTATTTTAATGACAAATAGATAGAGTGTTTTCTATTTATTTTTAATTAAATTTTATTAAGTATATATTATATACTCATGTTTTTTACATGGTAGGGAAAACACGTCATCCAAAAAAGGGTTTGATTTGATTTTCTTTTATTTTTCTTAATAAAAATTAAAATTATGTCATAATGATGAAAATTCTCATAATTATATTGACTTTTTGCTTAATGGCTAGTGAGTTTGTTCCTCATATTAATTTTATAAGATTGATTTTTATTATAAAAGGGTAATGTTACATTTTTATTTTATTTTATTTTAAATTTTGGATTATTTTATGGCGCGGAACAATTACAAAGAACTAATTGACAAACGGAGTCATGTTGGTAATGAGTTGAGCCCGACCCTCGCCCAAAGCTCAATAGGCCTGAGGTTCCAAGCCCAAGCTGAAGTTTGATTAACCTCGATCAAATTTAAATTTTTATCTAAAAATTTGTGGCTCCGAACTAAGATGGTTTGGTAGTTCAAACTCAAATTTAACCTGGAGTCCAAATATTTTAAACCGTTGGCCTTGGATTGAATTTGACTGGACTTAACTTTTTTTGTACCGAGATATATGAGATCAATTTGGCTTTAAATTATAAAAACAACATTCAGTAAAATTCTCGCTAGATGTAAGGTATAGGGAAGTATAGTAGTAAACAATCTTAACCTAATTAATAGAGAGACAATTTGGCCTTAAATTGAGTTAATAAAACTAATTAGTTAATAATTGGTTTAGAGTTACTACATACATTTAAGAGTTTATTTAATATGCATTTAAGAATAATAAAGAAAAAAAAGAAGAGAAACTTAACACGTTAACTTATCTCATTTTCTAATTAATTAGTTCACTATATGTTAAGATGATTAACTATCAATTGGAAAGTCACAAACAAATGATTGGGGGCAACAAGAAATCAACCCTCTAACCCTTTTTCCTTTAGGCTCGTGGACATGATTAGGGTTTTGTATTTGATTATGATTTGGGAGAGCCTACCTACCTTAAGTTGAGGTGGGTTTGTGACTTAAAAGTCTGTGTCATTATTACCAATGTTTGCCATTACAACTTACCATACTCTTAAGTTTTCTAACAATGTAATCATATTTGATATAATAAGGTTTTGACATTAACACATGTAATCCAAAACCATGACATTTTGTGACTAAAAGTGACTAATGTGATATATATAGTACTTTTCTAGTTTATCTGCCTAGCACACTTCAAGTTTTCAGCAACTAGTCAAAGTCGTTTACACTCATTTTGAGTACCAAAATCACCTAGTAGATTATGGTAGGTTTACCTTCTTTTTTTTAATAGACTAAGCCAATAATTAATAATTTGTAAATCACATATTTTAAATAAATTATTTCATGAGTCAATAATATAAAACTAAACGTTTGATGTAGTTTGTCTATTTTATAATTTATAAATTACATATTTTAAATAACTCATTTAACAAGTCAATAATATATAGCTAAAGGTTTATTTTAGTTTATTTTTTTATAATTTATAAATTACATGTTTTTTTAGGGCGAGTTTTGTAGCAATCGGTGAGGTTACTCCTTTGTGACCGAAAGGTCACGAGTTTGAGTCACATAAATAACTTCTTTATAAAATGAGTTCGAGTCACATAAACAACCTCTTTGTAAAATACAAGAGGAATGTTGTGTATAATTGATAACCCTAACTCGACCCTCGTAAAAATGAGAGACTAAATTTATTATATATGTTGTTGTTTTTATAAATTACATGTTTTAAATAAAATAATTAACTTGTTAATAATATAAAATAAATGTTTGATTCAATTTAACTAGCATTTGTAAGTTGATATGTCTTCACTAGTAATCATTCATTCTTTTTAAGGTTTAGGTTATTTATATCCTCATTATTATTAATATATGGAAACATGCTCGAGTTATAGTTAAAACGATACTGTTTTAATAAAATAATATCGTTTTACTCAAATCAGTTCGAATCGAGTCGATATTCTCAAACTCAAGTTTATCAATTTGAATTCCACTTATTAGTTTTAAACCAAGTTAATTTAAGTTGAAGTTATTATAATTAATCATTGTGATTCCAACTTTTAACCATTTAAATTGAAAAGTTCATAGAAATACCAGTTTTACTATTTGAACCATGATAAGGGTGGATTATAAAAAGAATTACTTATGAATAATTTGTTTAGGATAAAAAGGTCATAATTGCAACGCATAATCACACACAATTTATATATTTTATGCTCTTATGAAACCTAAACTGATAGTTGTACTCATATAACAACAACGATAACAATAACAATAATAACAATATTTAGTAGAAATTTTACTGGCTTACTTAAAAAGTACTGTGCTATAACATATGTTAGAGACATTTTGAGGTATATTGATGTAGTTCACAAAAAGTTATAATTACATATTTCTTAATTTTTTTTTTGTTGTTGTCAAAACATGACCTAGTTAATTAAAATATAAAAGTATATAACAAATTAAATATATTTACATAAAGTATAACTTGATCAAATTTTGAATCAACGGAATATCTATTTGATTTCAACGAGTTTGAGATTGAACTACAAAATTCTATGTCGGATCTAATTTGATTTATTATCATTCTTATAAATACTCAAACAAAATAGAAAAGGGTGAAAGATATTAAAGAAATTTTAGAAAAATCTCTTGATTTTTTGTTAAATTCTAATTTTTTTTCAAATTTGTATTAAAAAAACCCTTCTTTTAGATTTTATATAAAAAATGGTAACAAAACACATGTAGTATAAACTTCAAATATAAACTAATCAAATACTATTTATATGACGATTCAACATAATTCTTAAACTCGAACCAAAATTAAATCCGACACAAATAAATAATTTATTATAATTATTTTTGATTATTAATTTAAGTTAAATTTAATTTGTTTGAGTTGAGTTTAAAAGTTGAATTAAGTTATCATATTAGTGACATTTGATTAATTAATATCTGATATTCATACAACTTGTATTTCGTCGTTATTTTTTAATCAAAATCTAAAAGACGGAGTTTTTTAAAAAGTTAAAAACTAGAAGGGTCTTTTTCAAGAATTTTAAAGAGCGGAGGACTTTTTAAAAGTTTGTTAAGCTTCACGGAAGTATATGTAATAGAAAAATATAAAAAATTAAAATATTTGATAAATTTGGTCACAAAAGTCCAATTCAAAATGTGGCTTTTTTGATATAAATTCAGGCCCATAGGCCCATTTAACGGGTCAATATTACATAAGCTTCGGACCGTTGGCGGTTACCACATCTTACCCCGTAACTTGTCAGCGTCCGAAGTCCAAACCATTTTGGTCTTAACCGTCGAATTTACCAAAAGGCCCCTCGTTCTCTTCTTCCTCTCGAAGACAGACAAAACAGAGTCCAGACACTGCATTTTTGTTCTTTTTTTTAAAGAAATTCTTAAATAATTTAGCAGAGAATCTCAATTCTAGAGAGGGAGAGATTCGAAAAGGGTTTAACGGAGAGATGGTCGGAAATGACTTCGATGGGCAGCGACGGTGTTGATTGATAAACGATTCACTTCCTGATTTCCAGGTTGTCTCCAAGTTCCCTTTTCGTTTCTTTGGGATCTTTTTTGGGTCTCGATTGGAAATTATTTTTCCTCGATTATTGTTTGTTTTCACGTTGCGGTTCTGATTGATCATTTACTATCGTGTTTCGTTTCATTTTCTGATGTTGGTGTTATCTAGCTATCAGGCTGGGTTGCCTTTGTTGTTTGAGTTTACTGTCTTTTTGTTAGTTATGTTGTATTGTTAATTGAGATAGGAATTGGTTGCTATGGAGCTGAAGATTGTAAAGGGAAAATTATGGGTTGCATGATGGAATTTTATGGTTGTATAACAAAGGAAGGGAAGAAAGAAATGGAATTTCAAGTGTTTGGTTAGATGATAGCTCATAAAATTAATGGTGGCAGTAATTTATCAAATAGATGAAGTTTTTCATTTATTTTTCAAGTTAATGATTGCACTATTTTAGGTTCATATTGTTTGCTAATACCTTTCTTTGGAAACAATATGGTGGAATAAGTAAATAGGGCTGCTTAATTTGTTGAGTTTGTGAGATTAGGTACATTGCTGATGCGAGTGATGCTAAAGATAAGCTATGGCAACGTGAAAGAAGTTAAAATTTATACAAGTTCAAATTAGCTCCATGAAGTGATTTCTTCCAGCAGCCTCAATCCCTGCACGTGGCTTTATCTTGATTTTTTTTTCAGGTAGACTGTCCAATTTTGTAACAAAAAATGCAGCGGTGTAGAGAACTGTGTCATCCTTGATCTCTTATCAAGTTTCCAAATCAAGTTTTGATCTCACAGGCTATCAACTGTTGTTGATTTGAGCATGTGTGCCCTATGATGATCTGGGGATTGATGTAATAGCATTGCTGAGGCCATTTGGGTATCTATATACACTTACACAAAACAGTTAGTCATAAACCTAAAGATGGGGTCAAAGTCCTTTCCATATTAAAGAACCAGAAATCACCTTCTGAAAACCAAGTTGAAAGATTGTCAATTACATCATATATGATTAAAAAATTTGTTAGACTATCTTGAAAAGGGTCGTAAGGTTCTTAAAAACTACGTAAACAAATTTTCTGGCACTATTGAGATTTGTTGCTCCTATGAGTTGTCAATTATTAACTCTAACCAATTCATCTTAAGCTTTGTCTATGTCAATATTCTAGTGCTTATCCTGTGTACTGGCACCTCAACTTTATGTTTGATCTGATGGTAATGAAGATTTCACATAAATTACCCTGTGGTATCATTTTGGTGGAAGGGAATAACTGGAGCTTCTTATCTCCATCAATACTTTCTTACATGATTATGCTGTAGATGGTAATAGCAAGTTCCCTTTGGTGAACTTAAGATTGACATATATTCTCCACCTAAATGTAAATACAGTGCTTGCCATCTCTTGCTTAGAATCTTGAGTCTGCTTATCATTCTGGTTTAATGTCCTGTCTTTCCTTTTGGTTTGACTTGTATAGGATCAATGGATTTTGCAATATCTGGTGAGGATCTTGCTCTATTACGGTTGCACAGATGGACTCCCTCTCAATTCCAACTTAACTTGTCAGAATTTCGCGAGGCTTTTATTTCTCCTACGAAAGAGTTGCTATTGTTGCTCTCATACCAATGTGAAGCACTGCTGCTACCTTTGGTTTCAGGTTAGTATTTATATTGCCCTTATCTCATTTCATTCTCATCTTGTATAATTAAATGACTTGCTGTGCTTGTGCTTTGATGTGCTTATATATGATTATCTCTGAGCTTATATGATATTTCAATCTTTTTGTTTTGTCAATATGTACCTTTTCATTATTATTTGGTTGCTTGTGTTTGACATTCATTCTTTTCATTCTTTTTTCTTTAACCTCAGAAGCGGAGTCTGTAAATGGTGATGTACTTGGGCGTTGCAGTAATAATTCTGAAAACCAATCTTCCGGTGCTATATGTGAACAGTCGTTGGCGGAAGCTAGTAGCTCAGATTCAAAGGATGGTGCCCCATGCACTTCTGCATCAGTAATGGATTTTGATAATGGTTTTTCTTGTGAACATGAAAAACCATGTTATTCTTTTATTAGCAACGTAAACTCACTGGCCTGGGGTGTTTGTGGGGACACCTATGACCAACATAATTACCCTGCATATAGGCAGCTTCTCTTCATATCTAATGGCCATGGTGTTACAGTGCATGCCTTCCTTGAACCTGATAAAACAAATTCGTCAACACATTCTACATTAGGGGCTCAGTTTGGACAAGGGAAGTGGGTGGATTGGGGCCCTTCTTCTGAATCAGCTGAAAGTATGACGATGCAGGATGCCTGTGACCAGTTTTCTGATGTGTCTGGTAATGATGTGGCTTTAAGTAAGGCGAATGGGAATAGAGAATTTCTACAAAGTATCTGTAAAGGAACGGCAGTCAAAGAATTGCCTACGGATTTGTCTTCAAAAAGGTGGTTGCATTCTTTCTTCACCAAAGCAGAAACTGTACAATCTGATGGTAGAATTTGGACTAGGTTTCCTGAAAAACAATATTTTCCTTCCTCTGCAAAGGTAGTTTCATTTAGCCTTTTTGACACCAATCTGCCAGTTATGTACTTCCTTTCTTGTAAGGAGAATTGCAGTAAAAATCTGTTGGATGCAGGAAGTGATTCTATGAAAAGTAATCCAAACTGTTTGTGTGGTGATTTTTGTGTTGATTCATACAGATGTTCAAGAGTGTTCTCAAGCAATTCATATTGCCTAATAGGATTTGTTTTAACATTAGCGGACTCTTCTTCTATTAATTCTACAGACAAGGACGGGAGAAACAAGGTTAAATATCTAATTGTTGTGGCTAGGTTATGCAGATACGGAATCCAATGGGTTTCTTTGGTGAAGCTTGAGGATATTGTAAATCAGGACTCTCTGTCACATTGGGTAGATTTTTCCTTTTCTGATAACCTCCTTGTTTGCCTAAATGCATCTGGAGTAATTAATTTTTACTGTACAAAATCCGGCAATTTTGTTTCACATATAAATATTCTAGAGGCTTGTGGAGTAAACCCCCACTCAGGTCTGCAGCAACAAGAGATGGTTCCTGTAGTTCCTGATAGACATATTACGGAAGCAAATGAAATTCATGATCAGGAAACTTCTCTTATTGGCAAATTCTTCCATAAAAGGAACTTTAGGAAGTTGCTTGTTGCTTCACATAATTCGTTGTTAGCTGCAGTTGATGATTGTGGTGTAATATATACCTTGTTTGCTGATGATTATTTGCCAGAAAATTACTATACATGTGAGAAATGGTTTTCAAATTCGCGGTATTTAGGGTTGGGAACATTGATTGGCTGGAGAATTGGTGGTTCCGACATTGGCCACCAAAGTGTACTTCCAAATAAACCATCTGTGAGACATTTGGATGCACCCGTATGGGATTATGGTGGTTGTAATGTGCGTCAGGCAGCCAACGTTCATGGAAGGGATGACAGGGATGACTTGAGCTTCTCTCATTTATCAACTTCATCGAGAATAACAACTGATAGATTTCATAAATCTAAGGTAAATTCGCACTTCATGCGAAATGTTTTTATTTCGACTGAGAGATTGACTGAGGATGACTGTGTTTGTCTTTCACCTCTTGGTATCACTTGTTTCATTAAGAAGCACACTGGTAACAAAAAAACTAGTCAGATTGTTCATTTTAAGCTGCACAAAGATTCAACAGTTCATGATGACAGATATTTGAATCCCACTTGCAAAGACTTCTGTCTCGGAGGAAAGGAAGATTGGTCTGTTGGTGAAGTAATTGGTTGCAGTTTCCACGGGTGTCTGTATCTAGTTTCTGAAGATGGTCTTTCAGTTGTCCTTCCATCCATATCTATTTCTTCAAATTTTCTTCCTGTTGAGACGATTGGATATCGTCAGCACATTAATTATGAAGGTGTGAAGTGGCAATTAGAAGCAATTCTGGATGTAAAAGAGTTGAAAAAACCATTCTGTACTTGGAAAGTTGAACTTTTGGATCGAGTTCTTATATATGAAGGGGCAGAAGGAGCAGACTGGTTGACTTTGCAGAACGGTGAGATGAATCGTCTGTCAGTTGTTGCCTGGCTTGTAATATTTCCATTGTGTACGTGTCTAGTGGTTTCTTTTCCGTTGTGTTGTGTCTAGTGGTTTCTTTTCCATTATGATGTATTGGTTGTTGCTCCATTACCTGCATTACCTTCCCAAAGTTCTAGCTACTCGCATATTTTCTATCATACTTCTCGTATTTTTTCAGATAATTTTTTTAAACTGTTTCTTTTTCATGTTTGTTAATCAGGGAAGAGGTTATTTTTGAATAAGGATATAGGGAAAGGAGATTGATTTGGGGTGGTAACTAGTGATGCGGTCTTTCAGATGTTTGCCAATTATGATATCGCATGCTTTATGCAATAATTTACTGATGTCTTGAATTGATAATATGTTCAATGTTGTCGAATGTAAGCCTAGTGTTTGCTAGGCTGATGTGTCAAGATGTGACAATTTTGAGGAATCTGATGACTCTCATGGTGAGATGACTTCATTGAGGTGCTCAGTCACTTTTTTCCCTTACGGAATACCTTGTTATTGCCTGAGCTAGGGATGAATGATGCAAGCCCGGAATCTACTGTCATTTCTACTGTTAGACATAGATGGTCTCAATCCCAATCCTCTCAGAGAGAGACATTAACATTGTAGAGACAATTAAAACTACATATGTAACATTTGTCTATTTTGTTGTTGACAAGTTCTGCTTCATTAGATGAATTGAACTTTGAGGGTCACCTTATATATTACTAGCATTGGGGATGATCCAGAAGACTGCACAAATTGGGATTTTACTTTACCTGTGATTAGGCATGATACACTAAATTTTTGGAAGTCCAAACTTATATACAAAGAGCCACAAATCTTTCAGAGAACTATTGCCGTATTGATTCTATATAATTGCTCCAATTTGTGTGCTGGATTGATTCATTTTTTCTTCTTTTTTTGTGTTGTTGGAAAATGTGGATTTTTTCATATAAATATATTGCTGCACTTTGTTCTGACTATATGCAAATTGCTATCATGCAGGATGGGACTTGAAAATTTCTAGGTTGCGTCGGCTACAGGTGGCATTGGATTACCTAAAATTTGATGAAATTGAGCAGTAAGGATCTTATGGTCTTTGGAATTTTCCATTATTGCTTTCTTTTGACAATTTATCATCCATATACTCGGAACACAATTGTAATTGAGAGGCTGATCCTAGGGTATGTGTCCTAGTTTTGATAAATGCATGTGCAAAGATGTGGTTGTTGCATATGAGTTGTACGTGGCATATGTATGTGGATATATATACTTATGTCTTTTTTGGATATTGCCGGTTTGTAATTATAATGGATGGTTGTTGTTATGAAAGTTGCATATGATCATAACGGTTGATTCGTGTTGGAAACTTATCATCAATATCTACAAAATAAACGAATTATTTCCCTATAGTATGCATATGCTGAGGGAGAATGTTCCATGCTCAGTTGAGCGTGGAGTTTTTCCTACTTTGTTGGGAAATGTGATTATTCTTGATTAAAAAGTGTGTCCATACACCCCAAAATGGAAAAGATATCCATGTAATATCCTCAGGTAAGTACATATATGATAAAATAACACTATCCCAGAACTTTGGGGCATTGGTGTTAGTTGCAAATTGATGATTTAATTTTTACTGTATTTACTGAGATTTTTATGTTTTTTCAATTGTTTGCTTTTGTTTACCTATAATTATTTGACAGCAGCCATTACATGGACTAAGTAATTCTTTCCTTATTTCTTGGTCTTTTTTTTTCCCATTTTATTTTATCTGTATGAATTTAAAAAAAGCCAAGATCGTCTACTAATTAGCATTGGAAGTATCAGTGTAACCTTTTTTCTTGTGTCAAAATCTATGATTTATCAGTCTATTTTGTTAATTTATCGAACAATCTGGAATATAGAAATCCTATAATTTGAAGATCTTTTTTTCAGTTGCGGAGATTCCATAAATTTTGTGTTTTTACAGTTCAATCTAGATGAACTAAGAAGGCTGACAAATTAATAAAATAAAAGCAAGTGAAGCTCACTACTCTGTCAAAATCTTAAGACTTTATGATGGATTCAGAAGTATATTCTCTCAAGCTAGTGATTCCATGATCTGGTGCTTGTTACCAATTACATCATATAACTTTCCAGTGTCTTTTTTAATTGATTCAGAGCCAGAAATAAAGAAAAGGGACTTTTAATGGCCTTGAATTCAAGGTTTCAGTGTTAACAGTTTATATCCAAAGAATTAGTTTGAACTAGTTGACAGATTCTAAGGCAAGTGGCTTTCTCATTCATGAAAAAGATGGTTTTGCTTAATATGAATAATAGTAAACCTGATCACTTTGCAGAGCTTCTTTTTTGGGTTTTCAATATCCACATGCAGCACCTGTTCGATTCTGCTTTTATGTTGCTTTAAGACATTGACACGTTTATTGCCTATAGTTGGTTAAGTTGCTAACCAGAGGAAGCTTTTTTCTGTGGTGGCTTTAACAGTTCTCTTGAAATGCTTGTGGATGTGAATTTGGCCGAAGAAGGCATTTTGAGATTGCTCTTTGCAGCAATATATCTGATGGTTTATAGAAATGGCTCTGATAATGAGGTTTCTGCTGCATCAAGGTAAAACTTGTTTTAAGTTGATTTGTTTCATGTTTATATACTTTTGATCTCTTTATCACTTCCTCTCTCGCCCCTCCCCTCTCCTCCTCTCCTCCCTCTCAAGCAACTGTAACAATATGTAATATTTTTTTATCCCAAATCTGGTTTTTATTTTGTACGCATCATGAAATAAAGAGAATTCTTTTCTCTAGTTTTATATCATTTGTTGATCTCATATGTGAGTTTGCT
>JANIMX020000492.1:380573-400476 GCA_024582655.2 Erythroxylum kunthianum
CATCCTCAAAAACCGGCTTGTGAGGAGAGGGTGCCTAGCAGGTTATATACCTTCAACCAATCTCATACTTAGTCGATGTGGGATCATAATATTCCACCACGCTTCTGCAACCGACGTCCACGGTGACCCATCATTCCCAGCTGGGTGACGTCGAGGATCCCACCTCTAGGGTAGCAGCCCTCCCCAAGTCGCCTCGTCCGTGCGTCGTACTGGTGCGCGTGGTGTAGGCTCTGATATAGTGTTTTTTTTTTAAAGTTTGAAGTCTGCTTTGTATGCTGATAGCAAGTTCTTCTCCGTAGCTGCTTGAACTTGCATGGCTGAAGTGTGTAGTATAGTTGAATCCTGATAATTAGAACTTTTTAAGTTGGGAAAGTTTCTTTAGTTGCTATTTTCTTAGTCTAAGTACAGAAGTTGACAGTAGCAGTCTAAATTTGATTAATACTAGTCTGTTGTTCTCTGTATAGCTATTCATTCACCATCTGATTCTTCCTCTTTCATTTATCTTTATTAATGTTGCAACAACTTGTTCTGGGTCGATAATTTCAGAATCTTACTTTGCTGATGAAAAAAATCACACTTGATCTTGGGGGAAGCAGTAAATAGTTTTGTGTTTGAGAAAATCTTTAGTAGTGGGATTTTGTTTTCCATTTGGCAGGCTTCTTGGATTGGCAACATGCTTTGCAACCCAAATGATTCGTAAATATGGGATACTACAGCATAAGAAAAGGTTTTACCCATTTCAAGGACCTAAAAGAATTGAATTGCTTTCTCTTCCACCAAAATTTCCATGTAAAGTAGAGAATGAAATTGGGGATTCAAGAAGGATTCGTGACATGGCACACCTCCTGGAAATGATCCGGAATCTTCAATGTCGATTCAATGCAAAATTCATGAAGCCAGGCCAAGGAATTGTATGCACCTATACTGTGTCCTTGCTGCATCCATGTTGTTAAACTACATGCTTCTTATTTTTGCTTACCGTGATCTTCTTTTATATAAATGATATAGGTGGATGGTAGGGAGCCATTAAGTTTGGTGACAGCCAACCTAGAACAGGATGAATCTCAGTTTCTTTCTGCTGATAGTTTATTGTTGGAGACTCAGAGCCAACAGGAATCACTGGCTTCTGTATCTTCCATGCACTTGAAAAGTCAAAAGCTTGCTTTGGTATCTAAGGAATCTCTAATTTCTGGAGTCTCTTTGGAAGCGGATGATTCAAATACATTGTCTTCGCATATACCACAAGTTGGGAATCTTGAGAAAGTTTTTACCTTGGAAAATCCAAAGGAGATGATTGCAAGATGGAAATTAGACAATTTAGATCTGAAAACTGTGGTTAAAGATGCTTTACACACTGGTCGTCTTCCTTTAGCTGTCCTTCAATTGCATCTTTATCGTAGAAGAGATTTAGAAACAGATAAGGAGCCTCCAGACACCTTCACTGAAGTTCGCGATATTGGAAGAACCATTGCTTATGACCTGTTTCTTAAGGTACTTTATTGATTTTTAAGATACACAAACTCCTACCATTTGCTTACTATACTTGTCACCTTTGACAACAGGGTGAAACTGGACTTGCCATAGCGACACTGCAAAGGCTTGGAGAGGATATTGAGGCCTGTCTTAGGCAGTTATTATTTGGCACAGTAAGAAGACATCTCCGAATCCTAGTTGCAGAGGAAATGAGGAGATATGGCTACCTAGGACCTTATGAGGGCAAGATTTTGGAGAGGATATTACTTATTGAGGTATAAGAAACTTCAACAATTATTTCTTTTGATCATTGGGTGCCATTTGATCTCTGATTTCATATATTTTTGCTGTTTTGTTTTTTTCCTGAAAAGAGGCTGTATCCTAGCAGTAGCTTCTGGAAAACTTATGTTGGCCGCCAAAAGGCATTGACAGAAGATCCATTCACTAAAAAGTTACCGAACAGGTTGAAGTTGCATATTTTGCATTCACATCCACCAAATGATCTTATCATTGACTGTGGTGAGCTTGATGGAGTTGTATTAGGTTCGTGGGCAACTTTTCATGATAGTCCTCCTGATACTGACGTGGACGAAGATATTGCTCATGCCGGATACTGGGTGGCAGCTGCAGTGTGGTCTAGTGCCTGGGATCAGCAAACAATTGATCGTGTAAGTCTCATAGTTCACTCTTCTTTGTGTTGTAACTCTTTGAAAAGCATTAAATTGTTCTGTATTTAGATTGAGGAGATATGTAATTGGCAATGATATGGGACCCATTAGTTCCTATGATCTCATTCAAATCATTTGCCTATGGATGTTTTCAAACCCTTGCTTTCTTGTTTTTGGATGGTCTAGCACAGCATGGAAGGCTCCTGGATGTTAGTCTTGTTTAATGTGAACCTACTTTGAAAATGGTGAAGTTCTGGTGCCAAATTAACTTGCGTTTATTCCAAAAAAAAAAGAAAGAAAATTGCCACAATGATGTCAATGCCTGTATTAAACATTTTGACATAGAAAGCTTATAGTAACAGGTTATTTGGGTTGAAAATATAATTGACTCCATGGATGCACAGCTGATGCAATCTTCAATTGGCCAGTCCAGCAGCCTTCTGTATTAAATTTTTATTTCTTTTAATTATCTCCTAATAAGCTGAGTTCGAATCCCCCCTCACCCACAGCCAGCCAAAAAAGTAAGGACCTTTCCCTCTGAGGGTAGGAAAATTGAGGTTCCTTTCAGTTGAGTCACGATCAATGTCAAATTCTATAATAAATAGTCTCATGTTAGCAGCAAAATTATAGCCCTTTACATATGATGTTGCTATATAGTATTCATTAATGTTCGACATTATTTTATAAATATATTATAGCCAAAGGTTGATGATGTTAGTGATTTTCCTCTTTTTGAAGGTAATTATATGCAAAGCTGGTATGTTGTATGGATATCCTTTTTGCTTTTTTAGCTTGTTTTAGTTACCAAGCATTATTTACCATGGATTAATGATTTTTTTGCTCGACATCTTGTTGTACAGATAGTTTTAGATCAACCTTTCCTTCTAGGTGTGCATGTATTATGGGAATCTCAGTTGGAGTATTATGCATGCCACAATGACTGGGAAGAAGTTTCGAAACTTGTGGACCATATTCCAGCTTCTGTCTTATCTAACAGAGGCCTTCAGATTGCTCTAGTTGGGTTGTCAGGTGCTCCAGCTGTTAGATTCGATAGTGATTTTCGTGAACGGAGCAATCTTATTTGCTCAATTGATGATTTTGATGTTGTCTGCATGGATGTTCCTGGTATTAAAATCTTGAAGAGTCCTGTCAATTTGACATGTACTGTGTGGCTAAGAGTGCTCATGGAGCAGGAGCTTGCAAAGAAGTTTGTTTTCTTGAAGGAATATTGGGAAGGCACTGCAGACATAGTAACTCTTTTAGCTAGGTCAGGCTTCATAACTTCCAAATCTGATAAGATGCGAATTGAGCATTCTTCTGTTGAGACTTCTTTAGATCTGGATGATTTTGATGGTGAAAAATCACATGTTGATGCTGTGCAAGCTTTACATAAACTGTTTGTGTATCATTGTGTGCAATATGGCTTACCAAACCTTTTGGACCTTTATCTGGATCACCACAAGCTGGGAATGGATAACAATTCACTTCATTCATTACTGGAAGCTGCAGTAAGTTCTGTTACATTCAGTGTGTTATTCATTCCCTGTTTTTGTGTTTTCTTCCTGCTTACAACTAATGTCTGCATTTGCACTATCTTTTCCTATCATTTGCGGCTGTATTCTCTTCACCTATATGATGTGTAAACCAGATCAAACTGGATATTTACTGGAGTATTTGATTGAATTCAGTGCATGTGCATGTTTGTGTTCACATGTATTCAACTTATTCTATATTTTGATGACATTGTGGTTACAGGTTTTTTATTAATTATCATTCTTAAAATTGACACTACACTAATTGAATAGAGGGCAATCATTATGTCGGGGAAGTCCCTCAATCTTTTTGTTGTATCACAGTTTAAAATTGTCATATTGACTTTTCATTTGAGCTTTTGCCTGTTAATTCAACTGGTATGCCTTCCATGTACTGGATACATAAATTTTGTGTGAAAATATGGTAATACATTTTTTATCTTCGCTGATCATTGTTTTCTTTCTTCAAAATTTTATTACTGCATTGCAAGATATGTCATATATTGTTACTTGTAGAAATTCTATGAAGATTGCCTTTATTCACTAACTAGTGGTATTTTATTCAGGGAGATTGCCAATGGGCAAAGTGGTTGCTTTTATCTAGGGTTAAGGGGTATGAATATGATGCATCGTTTAGTAATGCCCGGTCAATCATGTCATGCAACATAATTCCAGAGAGCAACCTCAGTGCTCTGCGAGTCAGTGATATAATTTGTACTGTCGATGATATAGCTGAAGGAGGTGGTGAATTGGCAGCTTTAGCTACTCTTATGTATGCCCCTTGTCCAATTCAGAATTGTCTAAGTAGTGGAGGTATAAATAGGCGTGGTAGCATTTCCGCCCAGTGCACTTTGGAAAATCTTAGACCTACATTACAGCGCTTTCCCACTTTGTGGCGCACTCTTGTGGCAGCAAGATTTGGGCAAGATACAGCTTCCAATTATTTGAGACCTAAAGCAGATAATGGTTGGTTTGGAACTCGTATTCATTTGGCATATTTAACCATCAACACCATTAATGGTTTACTTCATTCTTATTTTTTACATGTTTTTGTGTTTGAAAATCAGCTCTAGTGGACTATCTGAATTGGCGTGACAACATCTTCTACTCTGCTGCGCGCGATACTTCACTTTTGCAAATGCTGCCATGTTGGTTTCCTAAGACTGTGAGGAGGTTGATTCATCTTTACATGCAGGTTTGTTTACTTCTGCTGCTTTCACATTGAATTTCTCTCTGATACTGACTTATCTTTAATTTAAATTTTTTGTTTCTACAAGAGGCGTATAAAAATTTGCTTCAACAAATTATGTTTTAATGTTCCTGAGTTCTCAGATTATCAAAACTTTAGATATTATGTCAACCTGATCGCTTCAGAACAGGAAAGTCCTGTTCTTATTGTAATGTTCTGACGTGTGGTGGTTTCTCCTTACTGCAGGGTCCTCTTGGCTGGCAATCACTCTCAGGTCTGCCTACAGGAGACTCTTTGTTACATAGGGAGATAGATTTTTGCACTAATGCTGACGAACAAACAGAGATAGGTGCAGTCTCTTGGGAAGCAACAATCCAGAAACATGTTCAAGATGAACTCTATGATTCTTCACTTGAGGTTTCAATTCTTTTTTCTTCCAAGACCTTAATGTCTGTTCCATGCTAAGTTATGAGTTCCATTAATTTGGGCATGAGTTCGTGGAGATTATTTTAAATCATTCCACTGTGCTGCAGGGATTATATTTGCTAATTCCAATTAGAATTGCACCACCACTCAGCTTTAATTCTGTCAGTTACGTAAGAGAGGTTAGATCAGGGATCATTGTATGGTCAAAGTAACCAACATGCTGTAAATAAGAAGTAAAAGATATGCCGTGTCGACATTTTCATGCTTATGATTTCATTTAGACAGATATGTATAGAACTACAATCTTTTATACTGCAAATTATGCTAATGCGATGTTAGTGAGCTGGTGACTCTGGTTTTTAGAATTGCTTTTGGAACACCACAAGTAGGGATGCACGTAAAAGATATCTTTAATTTGTTTGGTTAAAGCACCTTTTACATGTTTTTTTCAAACTATGGTTCGAGGGAGAATTGCTTTAACCGAAATTATAATAAATTTCCTGTATTGATATTTTCTATGACCTCATTCTGTGGCTTGGTATTTACAGCTAGGAATTTCTTTTCTCCTTTTTACTCATTATACATTTGCTACTTATTTAATGGTAGTTTTATCAGACATGCCAGCCTTATTTCTCATCAAGTCATAGCAGTCTTATGTACGCTTAGCAGACATTTATTGCTCGTAATTACAACACTTCCACCAAAAGAACTTTAATTATAGCACTTCTATTCACAACAACTTCTCAACAACAATCTCAAACAGAATTTAATTGTCTTCTTAGGAGTCAAATGTAATTGGTATTATTATTTTGGCTGCTGTGATAGATGGAAGTATCTTCAAATTCAGGTTGTAATGGAAGGCCTAGTTTATGTTTGTTTATCGTTGGCTATGTAGACCTGTTAGTTTATGTTTCTGTGTTGTTGGCTATGTTAACCTGTTCAATGCTTAGATACCTGTTTCTCTTCTTCTTACTTTCTATTTTTCAATTTCTCTTTTTGTTGGTTGTATTTCTCATTCTCTTTTTCCTTTTGAAGAACACCTGACATTATATCTGGGGCGCTCAAAACCATTGTGGTTATGCTGTTTGCATAGGACACAAAATTAAATTCCAATTCTGTATTATCAAACATAACTATATTCCAATTCCTTGCTACATTCAGATCCCAAGGAATTCAAATGTAATTATTTGTCAGTATTATTTTTCTTAGGATAGAAATAAGGAGTTACGATCTGAATTACTATCAAATTGGTAAAAAATGTGACAATTTTGTGCATGAAATTTGCATTTATATATTTTTTAGAATTGGCGTTGGAAATGCATTCCTAATCCGAGATCCAGCACCTTACCATAACTTGCATTGTCATTTCCTATGTCACGGCGTACATTGTTTAATCTGAGGGTTTTGTTACATTCACTTCAGGAAAGTGGAGTTGGGATTGAGCACCATTTGCATCGTGGACGTGCACTGGCAGCTTTTAACCACATTCTTGGCGTTAGAGTTCAAAAGTTGAAATTGGAAGGAAAGTCTGGTGCTTCACATGGACAATCAAATGTTCAATCTGATGTGCAAACACTTCTTGCACCTTTAACACAGAATGAAGAGGCTCTTCTTTCGTCTGTAAGAGCTAACTTAATTATAGGCAGCTTCATGATTTATAATTTCAATATTTCATTTTGACATGTATCCACAAAATCAGGATGAGTGGTGATTACTGTCTGAATGTGGCATTTACGATCTTGAAATGTTCACTTTTGGTAGTTACTTCTCAAGGACTCAAACGAGTAAGTAAATGCAGGACTGCTTATGAATACTTCATATACTTGTGTTCTAGAAACTTGTAGGCAAGTAAGGTGGGCCAAAGAGGCATGGCCCTTATGAGGTTAAGCAAGATTTTCTGTTGCAGCCTTTTCTGTTTCTGTTTATGTTCTCTGTAAGAGGAAAGAAGCAGACTGGGTAATACCTCTGTGCCAGAAGTCTTGTGGGCAGAATGATCCTTTTGATTGTATATGCATAGTCTGGCCTGGACATGCCACTATTTTCACATGCCTGACTAATTTATTCTCTTTTGATATAGAATGTATACAATTCTTTTGTAATAGATATCTTTGTAGTGACAACTTTGATTTTGAAACTTCCCCAATTTGTTTTTTTCCTTTTTCTTCATATGAAAAATCGGGTGAATGAATTATATACATGATTTGTCTGTCCCTTTAGTTATTAGATGCTATTGTCGATTAGAAAAACTAAAAGGGAGAATTGTAAATGGGGGATAGTCGTGTTAGATTTTTAATCTCAGGTGTCACCAATTTTGACATTTATTCATAAGTTCAAGTAGGCTACGTATTTATCAGAATAAGAGAGTGATTGAATCTCATGTCTCTCTTTACGATAAAAGAGATCTCATAAATACAATATTATTCTATTTCTATGTGCTAATGATTTTTGAATTATTGGGCTTCATATTATTCATAACTTTTAATTGGCAACTATCAAGTATGGATTTGGATCTGTAGATAGCTTCTACAGTACCACAGGCAGGGGGCATGGGTTCATTTAACTACCCTTTTCATAACCAGCTAGCTTTTAATGTACTTTATAATAGATTCAAGACTTAATTCTCTCTTTCTCTAATTTCTTCTTTTGGTCTAACCTGTTCTAAAATTTTTCAATTCAGATTCTATTCCATATAAACCAAATATAGTAAAGATGTTAAAGATTGTGGCCTCTAGTAACATTAGACGAGGATTGGATGTAAATAATATCCAATCGTGCTTTGTCTTTCATATTAGGTGTTAATTGTACTAGAATGAACAATCTAGTAAACTAAAATAGTGATTCAACCTTTCAGGTCATTCCTCTTGCTGTTACTCATTTTGAAGATTCTGTATTGGTGGCTTCATGTGCTTTTCTCCTGGAGCTTTGTGGTTTATCTGCCAGCATGCTTCGTGTGGATGTAGCTGCCTTAAGAAGAATATCTTCTTTCTATAAGTTGAAAGAGAAAAATGAGAAGTTCAGCCAATTTTCAACTAAGGGTTCTACATTCCATCCAATGTCTCATGAAGGTGACATGGTGGAATCTTTAGCTCAATCATTAGCTGATGAATATCTGCATGTGGATCGTCCAAATGATGCTAAGATGACGAGATCTGTGAATTCACTTACTAGCAAACAATCTTCACGTGCTTTAATGCTAATCCTACAGAATTTGGAAAAGGCTAGCCTTCCAGTGATGATGGAGGGAAACACTTGCGGATCCTGGTTGTTAACTGGTTGTGGTGATGGAACTGAATTAAGAGCCCAGCAAAAGGCTGCAAGCCAATATTGGAGTTTAGTTACAATTTATTGTCAAATGCACCAGCTTCCCCTAAGCACTAAGTATCTTGCTTTGCTAGCAAGAGATAATGATTGGGTAAGTTTCTTTATCTATCCATAAAGTTGTCATGTATAGAGAAGGGTTTCTGAGTTTCTGCTTTCTCTTGAATCAGTGACTACATGCTCCTTGTTTTGCATTGCACTTATATAAGCTGTGAAAAAAAGGTCAAGTTGATACTTTTGAACTTGATATTCAAGCATTTCACGAGATGTAGACATACATTCAAACTAATATTGTGATCAGTTGAGTTGATTTTGAGAAAATTCAAGAACTCCAGTTTTACTGTTTCATTTACTTTGAAGGTTGGATTTCTATCCGAGGCTCAGATTGGAGGATATTCTTTTGATTCTCTGGTGCAAATAGTAAGTGTGACAACTTATAATTATTTTTAGATAAACCAGAAAATTTGTTGAGTTTCACCAATGGGTATCACTTTGATGTTATATTCAGGCAAGCAGGGAGTTCAGTGATCCTCGCCTTAGAGTTCACATACTGACTGTCTTGAAAAGCATGCACTCAAAAAAGAAAGCTGGTTCTTCAACATACTCAGATATGGCAGAAAAAAGGAGTGAAACTTCCTGTGTGGATAATAATATCATGATTCCAGTAGAGCTCTTCAAGCTTTTAGCGGATTGTGAGAAGCTAAAAAATCCTGGGGAGGCCCTTCTAAAGAAAGCAAAGGAGATGTCATGGGCAATTTTGGCAGTGATTGCATCATGCTTTCCAGATGTCTCCCCATTGTCCTGTCTATCTTTTTGGCTGGAAATTACAGCAGCAAGGTGACCCAAACTCCTAAACAAAGTTTTTGGTTATAAATTGTGCTTGTCATGTTTCTAGATGCTTCCAGCTTATACTCTAGCTGCTTTATTTCCATTTGTCTGGCATTGTGATATGCAAGTTAGTGAGCAACCTTTTTTTTTTCTTAATCAGTTCTGATGTGATTTAATGAACTTCCATATTTTTCATGTCAATAATCAATCATAAGTAACTACTATATTTCCAGGGAAACTTCGTCCATCAAGGTGAATGACATTGCATCCCAGATTGCAGATAATGTCAGAGCAGCTGTTGAAGCCACCAATTCACTTACAGTTGGTAATACGGGATTGACATTCCATTACAATCGTCAAAATCCAAAACGTAGGCGGCTTATGGAGCCCATTTCTGGGGATTCATTGGTTTCTGCTCCTGATATTTCAAGCTCCTTTTCTGGTGCAAAAAGTCCTACGGCTCATGGTGTAGTTGCTGAAAGGGAAGGAATGCTAGACACTAGTGCACATGGTTTAAATATTGCTAGTGATCCTGGTGAAGGACCCGCTTCTCTCTCAAATATGGTGGCAGTGCTTTGTGAGCAAAAGTTGTTTCTACCTCTGTTAAGGGCCTTTGAAATGTTTCTTCCCTCTTGTTCATTGTTACCTTTCATCCGTGCACTTCAGGTCTGTGATAGTTCAAACCACTGAACTACCACTCACTTCATACATTCGTTTCTAGTTTTGTTTGGATGAGAAGCTTTACATTTTCAAGTGTTGCAACTTTGAATTGGCTAGAAGCAGTATATTATGTCCCATAATTTTGTGGTTCTTACCTAAACAATTAGCATGTATCCTTTTGTCCATTTTGATGTGCCTGAAGCTCATCTATTATCTCACGTGTTTAATTTAACGCATAGTAGATTTACATAGAGCAAATTCACTGAAGACTCTTACATGCAAGTCAGGAGAATTAGCTCAGGCTATGTCGTCTGATAATTGTTTTTCCTCTGACTGCTTAAAAGAATCTATTATTTGCTTTTCCTGAAGGGAATATTAGAATTAACTAGCAAGTTCTGAACATTAGTTTTAAGTTAAATGGTATCTAGAAGATAATCTTATAGTTGTTGTCTTCAGGGCATCTCCTTCATCTTATCCATATTTTGAAAACACTGATCTTGTCATATCATCAAAATGATAATTGTGGGGCTAAATAAGGATTGAAGTTCAGAATCAGATAATTCGATATTTCCAATCTGTGTCAAGTATATGCCAAAGTGTCCATATTTGAATATTTATGCAAAAATATGTGAAGTTGGGCTTGTAATCAGGGCACTAGGAGGATATAACTGAAACTGAATGCTTGTCCCCTTTGCTAAAGTTGTATAATATTTTTACTTTCTCCACTTCATAGTTGTTTCGTGTTTCTTTGCTGTCATATTTGACTCTTACCTTGTAAATTTTTGGTTGACTTTGGAGCTTGTTTGTTTGTTACCATGTCAGGCATTCTCACAAATGCGACTATCTGAAGCTTCAGCACACCTTGGTTCCTTTGCTAACGGTATAAAGCCTGAACCATCTGGACTACAGTCAAATGTAGAAAGAGAAGGGCAGACTAGAACATCATGGATATGCTCTACTGCTGTAAAAGCGGCTGACGCAATACTTTCAACTTGTCCATCTCCTTATGAAAAGAGATGCTTGCTACAACTTCTTGCCGCTACTGACTTTGGTGATGGAGGATCTGCAGCAGCACATTATCGAATACTTTATTGGAAAATAAATTTGGCAGAGCCTTTACTTCGCAAGGATGAAGTTCTAAATCTTGGAGATGAGTCTCTGGACGATGCTTCACTTTTAACAGCATTGGAAAAGAATGGGTACTGGGATGAAGCACGCAACTGGGCCAGACAATTGGAGGCTAGTGGTGGACCTTGGAAATCTGCTTTTCACCATGTTACGGAAACTCAGGTCTGTACATGCCATACCAAGTCCTCTGGTACCCATAAATTTTATGAAAACATTCTTAATTATCAGCTCTGTCTTCTTAGACTCCCATCTTCTTTCAATTTGGCATTAGATTACTTGAATTCCATCTGAATTAAAGACGACCTCGAGGTGCTATGTATGCCAATCATTCCTTAGCTGCTTATCCATAATGGCTGATGAAAATCTCCAAGATCTTGTGGTTGATGTGTGTGCATATGTTAGTACTGATATAACACAAAATTCTCATGATGTTTTTATATCAAAGCATTTTAAGAGATTGAGAATAATGACACTTGCTAAAGATGTCATAAGCTTAAAAGCTGTAAAGTTCTTAAAGTGAGCTTCTGATTGTGAAAATGCCACCATAAAGTAGCTTTTGCTGCTTCCCTCCTTGTACCTTATTCGATTTGTGTGATTGAGTCAATAAACCAGCACAGGGACCTTATGTTTAGTAGTCCGCAAGTAGATCTGGGGACATAGACATAAAATTTCCATTGAGGTGGTAGTTTTTATAGCATTAGTGCCGTAAACAGTCAACCATGACATACATTTGTCTTGCTCAAAATTCTTTTAACATGTTTGAAACATTAAGCCCTTCTATCACTGTTTTGATTGCCTTTGCAACTTGTTAACCTTTATTTTCTCAATGGTTATTTGGTTCTATTCGGCTCCTCATAAAATTGGGAAATTTTTGATTTGTTTAGTCACATGTATAACTGAACCTCTTTGTTGGATGGTTTATCCATTTATTCTACTCTTTACTCCTATGGTTGACTCTGCATACTCTTAGTCCGCCCCTTTTACTGAAGCTTCCCGAGTTTGGAACCTAGCTTATACTAATTTAACATGTTATGCTTGGGGCTTCTTTCACTCGATATATGGGCTTTTACTTGAGTTGCATGTGTATCTATACAAACAAGTATACACCGCTTGTAATTTGAATTTAATCTTAGAAATCCTTGTGGTTGGATAATTATCAAATTAAATCCTTGTTCCAAGATTTTACTATGTAGTTTTGCGAACATATGAATTTGATATAGTTGTTCAAAGTAAAATATAGTAATTGATCCAGGTTCAGAACTGGTCAATATTTTAGTTTAATTGTGGACAGGATATTGGGAAAGGATATGCTTACTAGTTACCATATAACAATAACATCTAGAGCATTTCTTAGTGCAATATTAGAGCACTAATAGCCCTTCATATAGGACAGCAAACAACACAAACATAGGAAGAAGAAATAAGAGTGACAGTTGTAGAATCAAGAGTTAAATAGAAAGAAGCTGGTAAAACATTGAGAGAATAGATTAATCCACATTTTGATAGTTTATTATTATGTCTAGTTAGTTGTCCATGTTGGAAAATGACCATTAGCTCGTGTTGCAGTATAGTTATAAGTAGATGGGCGGAAACAATTTCACTCCCTCTTTCCTCACGAACAAAGCTCTAGTTAGATTGTTCTGCTTCACCTGGGGCATGAAGTCTGTGATCACTGAGATCTACCTGAAAATGAATAAAAAAAATAAAAAGTTGCCCTGCTAATGATAAATGATAATGGTTTTGTACCATTTTGCTAGGAATCTGATCCTCTCTACAAATTGGTCCTTTAATCTTTGTTTGAAATGTTTTAGTTGGTGTTTTGTTCACCAGAGATTTTGTTGCAGATGGCCTTGAGTTCATTTCATTGAGATTTGTATGAATTTGCTCCTTTAGTGTAGTTTATTTTATTGTTGTCATCTCCTAGAAAGAGATCTCTTGATGGTCACTTTATGCTATTGTTCTTATGTAACATTTAGGCCGAATCCATGGTAGCTGAATGGAAGGAGTTTCTCTGGGATGTTCCTGAAGAGAGAGTTGCTTTGTGGGGTCATTGTCAAACACTTTTTATCCGATATGGGTTCCCTCCTCTACAGGTTTTTTTTTTGTTTAGTAGTAGTAATTTTTGTGTTCTTTATAATGTTTTGTCAATATATTGATTACTGCTTGAATTACTGTTGCCAGGCAGGAACTTTTTTTCTTAAACATGCTGAAGCTGTGGAGAAAGATATTCCAGCAAAAGAGCTTCAGGAATTGCTACTTTTGTCTCTTCAGTGGTTAAGCGGCCTTATAACTGTAACCAGCCCGTAAGTGGTTTATCTCATGTTCTATTTTGTTATGCTTGTGTTGCTATTAGACAAAATGAAGATGCATTATCAGAACGCATCTGACTTTTGTGATGATTTCCAGGGTTTACCCAATGCATCTTCTGAGAGAAATTGAGACTAGAGTATGGTTATTAGCAGTTGAATCTGAAGGTCAGCTAAAAAGTGATGGGCAAGTAACTTCATCAAATTCCACCCAAAACTCTGGTAGTGGAAATACATCCAGCGTAATTGACAGTACTGCAAGTTTGATTGCTAAGATGGATAATCATATTATTACAATGAGGAATAGAAATTCCGAGAAACATGATTCAAGGGAAAATAACTTGTCCCTTCATAAAAACCATTTGTTAGATTCTGGCTCTCCTACATCAGGTGGGAATGCAAAGACAAAAAGGAGGGCTAAAGGATATATGCTTTCCAGACGTACATTGGTAGACCCAGTGGATAAAGGCAATGATCTTGAAGATTGTTCTACTCAGTGTTTGAGAAATGAGTTGCAGTTACAAGATGAAAATGTAAGAATGGAGATGACTTTTTCCAAGTGGGAGGAAAGGATTGGACCTGCAGAGCTGGAAAGAGCTGTTCTTTCTTTACTGGAGTTTGGACAAACAACAGCTGCCAAGCAACTTCAACATAAACTTTCCCCAGAACATACCCCTCCTGAATTCAAACTTGTTGATGTTGCTCTAAAGCTTGCAGCTATGTCGACTCCTGTTCGTGAAGTGTCATTATCAATGCTTGATAAGGAAGTACGTTCTGTTATGAAATCATATAATATATCCATTGACGAGCCTCCGATTAAGCCCTTGCAGGTAATTCATCCAACTCATTTTCTTTCTTTCTATAATGTTGTAGACTAATCTATATGCATCACTCTCTCTGTTTGCTTGGACTCGGCACAAATCTTATATGTAATGTAAACTTCTTTTCCTATTTGACTTTTCCTTGTTAACTATGTCCTCTAACATTACCTTCTATTCTTTTATGTTATTGTCACATCTTGAATATGCAAAATGAAGATCTTGGAGAGTTTAACCAACTTGTTCGCTGAGGGTAGTGGATGTGGATTATGCAAACGAATCATAGCAGTTGTGAAAGATGCAAATGTCTTAGGTCTCTCATTTTCTGAGGCTTATAATAAGCAGCCAATTGAACTGCTTCAACTGCTATCTCTTAAAGCTCAAGAATCATTTGAAGAAGCATCCCTTCTAGTGCAAACTCATTCCATGCCAGCTGCCAATATTGCTCAAATTCTTGCAGAATCCTTTTTAAAGGTGTGATTATATTTCTTTTGCAAGTTTTAATTTCACTGGGCATATCTAGTCATTCAATTGCATTGCGTGCATCTGCATTGTGAATAGAGTTGTCATTCAGGGCCAGTTGGATGCGCGTGTTGAAGAACAAGGCTTGAAAACCTTAAATCCAAATTACTCCATGTCAGCTTCTTAAGCTATATGGAGTTCGCATAACAAACCTAATAGTAATAAGCGAATTATGAGGGTCATAATTTGTGTTTACTACGTTGGATTCACAAACATTTTTCTCTTCGTCTGTGGGGCTGCCACTTCAATTTGATGCCAGTTAATCCTTCTAATAGTCTCATACTGTGGTTGATTTAAATTTCTAATGTGTTTCAGGGTCTATTAGCTGCACATCGTGGGGGATACATGGATTCTCAAAAAGAAGAAGGACCTGCTCCTCTGCTGTGGAGATTTTCAGACTTCTTGAAGTGGGCAGAGCTTTGCCCTTCAGAACCTGAAATTGGCCATGCATTAATGCGCTTGGTTATTACTGGACAAGAAATACCCCATGCCTGTGAGGTATATCAAAGACTGCTAGTAAATAATTTAGGTTGCTATATTTCCATTAGATACTGTTATGTTGTAATACTGGTGATAGTACATAGATACCTTTAAGACTGATTAGAGTAGTCACCATCTTTGAGTGTGATATACTCTGCTTAGTTATGACTTGTTTTTGTGTGATATAATTGTATGCCTTGCATACATGTTCTTTTTTGTTTGATATACGGAATATTTTTGTATGCAGAACTCTTGATTTTTTTTTCTGCTATAGAGGAGATAAATGAGGGAAATTTTTGATTGACAATTGGTCCTGTCTTTGAGATTGTATCATCATGCTTTTAATGACTGAAACTTTCTTTTCAATGGAAAATCTCTCTCAGGTTGAGCTTCTTATATTGTCGCATCACTTCTATAGATCATCAGCGTGCCTTGATGGAGTTGATGTTCTTATAGCTCTTGCTGCAACTAGGGTTGAAGCTTATGTGTCTGAGGGTGATTTTCCTTGTTTAGCTAGACTGATAACTGGAGTTGGAAACTTCCACGCCCTTATCTTCATCCTCGGCATTCTCATAGAAAATGGTCAGCTTGACCTTCTTCTTCAGAAGTTTTCAGCTGCAGCAGACACAGACCCAGGAAAGGCTGTAAGGGGATTTCGGATGGCTGTTCTCACGTCACTAAAGCATTTCAATGCCAGAGATCTTGATGCATTTGCCATGGTTCGTATTATCAATACATATGTTATTTGTAACTATTAAGTCAGCTTTGATGCCGTGTGAAACTAGAGATAAAGAAGAGAGGGAAGGGAGAAGAATATACACATTTAACATGATTTGGATATAAATTACCAACTCCTAAGCTGTTATTAGTTCACTTCTTCACATGGTGGCATTTGATGTCATTCTTCAGATGATTATGTTGTGGATCAGTTTGAGATTATTTGGCTCTATCGGTATCAGGTCAGTAGGTGCACTTGTACTATTGAGTAATCAAATCTAACTAGGGGAAGTGGAGGGAACAGTAGACCTCAAAATGGCGATGGTGCAGCATTGAAAAGTAATTTAGTGTCAGTATGCTTCATGAACTATTTGGCCAAAATATTAAGATAAAGAATTGAATTAGTTTGAAGTTGGTATGATCATATGTATGGTTGAGTGGAGTTTCATTCTACTTGAAGGCCATTTATTGGGCATCCATGCAATCAAATGTAATGTTCAGGTTTTAAGTTTTAACAGTTAACACTGAGTTGGCTTGATTTATTCACCGCTTTGTGTGCCACATCGGCATAAACTTTCCTGGAAATAGGGTTGTGATCAGGGAATTTGAGGAATATATTTTCCACGTCTTGATATGCATGCTTTTCTTCTTTCAGGTCTATAATCATTTTGACATGAAACATGAAACAGCTGCTCTTTTGGAGTCACGGGCATGGCAGTCTGCTGATCAGTGGTTTCACCGTTATGATAAAGACCAGAATGAAGACCTGCTTGAGTCTATGCGGTTTTATATTGAAGCAGCTGAAGTCTACTCTTCGATTGATGCAGGTAATAAGACTCGAGGTGCTTGTGCCCAGGCCTCCCTTGTGTCTCTTCAAATTCGAATGCCAGATTCCAAATGGCTCAATTTGTCGGAGACAAATGCTAGGCGGCTCTTAGTTGAGCAATCCCGTTTCCAGGAGGCCCTAATCGTTGCTGAAGCTTATGGTCTTAACCAGCCAAGCGAATGGGCATTGGTCCTCTGGAATCAGATGTTAAAACCAGAACTTACGGAAGAGTTTGTTGCTGAATTTGTAGCAGTGCTTCCTCTTCAACCTTCGATGCTTGTTGAATTGGCAAGATTCTACAGAGCTGAGGTTGCAGCCAGAGGTGATCAATCGCAATTCTCAGTTTGGCTGACTGGAGGAGGCTTACCTGCAGAGTGGGCCAAGTATCTTGGGAGATCATTTAGATGTTTATTGAAGCGGACCAGGGATTTGCGGTTAAGATTACAACTGGCTACAATAGCAACTGGATTTATGGATATTATGGAGGCGTGCACGAAGATGCTCGATAAGGTTCCCGAAAATGCCGGGCCACTTGTACTGAGGAAAGGTCATGGTGGTGCCTACCTCCCTTTAATGTGAGGTAAATAGTATTCTTTTGGGTGCATGAGCACGAAAGTTTGATTCTTATGATTGATGTTACTGAACAAACTGTTGAGAGGATAAACTGGAGAGGCACAAATCCTTCCTTTTGGTCTCTTCTAATGAAGCTGTAGGATTATGTAAGAATCGGAAGAGTTGTACATTAGTGGAAGAATTTGAGAGATTCTTGTCTTCTTCAACTTCATTGGTCAAGCTAGAGACACATAATTAATGGAAAGAGCACATGTAGATTAGATCAATTTGTTGCTGTGATCAAAATTTTGTGAAGTAGTTGCTGATATTCATTTATAGAGCTTGTGGTTGCTTCTGCTATGTTCTGTAAATCTTTGGCCAGTCTTAGTTATGTAAGAAATATGTACAATATGTCAATATAAATGTTGAATATATGATCAGAAGTTCTTTGCAGTGCCATTTACTTATGTATACACAACTTATATGAAGTTTAGGATGAGTTGACACTGTGATACTCCATACTTTTATTTTTATAAATAATTTTTTTTATTTAGTAAAGATGATCGCCAAAGATCACTTAATTTTAATCAACTTTGTTCTTGAAATAAATAAATAAAAATTGACGGACCATTAAGGATGTTGAAATATAGTATACTATAAAATTCAATATATGGATTAAAATACTAATTTGAAAAATCATAAAATAACCTATAAATCATTCGGTGAGATTGAATTTAAGAAATCAAGAACTGAAAACAAACTCAATTTGTCTTTTTTTTTTTTTGTGAGAGTCGGAAGAGAGGAATGAGAGACATTAATTATACGCATTTCTTTCCTTAATTCATGAATGTACGGAATACATGCCTGTTTACTCTGAAACACAAAGCTCAATCAAAATTTCTCTCTATTGTGTTCTTATCACTTGCGAGAATACAACTGAAAATTCGTTGCATGTATGGTATTAAACAAAGCCAATCTTCAACAACAATACACTTTAATCCAATGCATGAAAATGAGTTGACAGAGTGTTTTCAGTGCCATAGCTATGGTTGGTTGTAACTGTTCCACGTTACTATGCCAAAGATAGCAAATGTCCTCCATTAACAGATCGTCAAAGCTTTGAAGTTACTAACGGAAATGCACAATGGTCTTGAGTCTTTGCACATATATAATCACATGTAATGTTCTAATGATTGCCTCCAAGTTTCTTGCACACCACCATTTTCCTCACCCATCGAAACCAGGCAGTGCGGAACCATTATAAATGGCTGGAGCCAAGTTTCCTGAATTGGCCCTTTTAATGATTTTGATCTCTTCCAACGTTGTACAAGTTGTTTCAGATGTGATACCAGGTCTTGGCGTCAACTGGGGAACAATGGCGTCTCATCCATTGATGCCTGACATAGTGGTTAACATGTTAAAAGACAATGGAATCAAAAGGGTTAAGCTTTTTGATTCAGATGCTTGGACTGTAAATGCACTTTCTGGTTCAGGCATCGAAGTTATGGTTGGTATCCCCAATAACATGCTCAGCCGCATGGCTAGTGATCTCGATCATGCCAAAGAATGGTTGAAAGAAAATGTCACCAAGCATTTGTACGATGGTGGTGTTGATATAAGGTTGTTTGATCAAATCTTGAACATGTTCTTGTTTAGACGTTCTGCAATAATTTTGATTTCTTACCAAATGTTTCTGATTTGTGTTCATCAGATACGTAGCTGTCGGGAATGAACCATTTCTGACAAGTTTCAATGGATCATTTACCAAAACCACATTACCAGCATTGCAAAATGTTCAGAAAGCGATCAACGATGCAGGTCTAGGCAACAAGATTAAAGCCACAGTACCTCTAAACGCCGATGTTTATGGTTCAGGTTCTGACAAACCATCGGACGGCGACTTTCGCGGCGATATAAAGGATTTGATGATCCAAATTGTTAAGTTTATGTATCAGAACAAGTCCCCATTTGTCGTCAACATTTATCCATTCATTAGTCTTTACCAAAACCCTGATTTCCCTGTGGACTACGCTTTCTTCGATAGTGGACACAGGTCAGTTCAGGACAACAACGTGTCCTACTCCAATGTCTTCGATGCAAACTATGATACCCTCGTTTGGACACTTAAAAAAGCTGGTTTTTCCGACATGAAAATCTTTGTCGGAGAAGTTGGTTGGCCTACAGATGGTAACATCAACGCCAACCCAAAGATTGCTCAAAGATTCTACGATGGTCTCCTCAAAAAGTTGGCCAACAACAAAGGAACCCCTCTCCGGCCAGGAAAACTAGACGTGTACCTCTTCGGTTTGCTCGACGAGGATCAAAAGAGCATAGCTCCGGGGAACTTCGAGAGGCACTGGGGGATTTTCCGGTACGACGGACAACCCAAGTTTCCAATGGACTTATCAGGGAAAGGTAATTACAAGATGTTAATAGCAGCAAAAGGGGTTGTGTACATGG
>JANIMX020000492.1:406815-417238 GCA_024582655.2 Erythroxylum kunthianum
TGAGCTTTTCCAAACCTGTTGGCTTGTTTGCCATTTACACTTCTTGTAGAACCGACTTTCTAAACCAAAAGTGAAAGATTTGCAGCTGGGAATCATTTTTTTTTTTTTTTTTGGGTGAGATTGGTCTGAGCGTAAGCATCATCAAAATGTCACTGTTAATCCTATCTATTGGACCAGAAGAAAAAGTTTATGGATTTATTGTGTCAAGACTTGGCCCTATGTTCCTTTACGAAGTTGCTGTAACTGTTAGTGCCCTTGAACTGATGATCTTAATGTAGGAAACAATAACTAGAAGTCAACTGAATTTGGTGATTGCAAAATTGGTATATCAAAGACCTCAACTCCATCTTCATCACCATAACTCTTATAAGTTCTTCAGATTACTGGTGTTTGTACAAATGTTCTGAATTCGGCCGGAAAATATTATTAAAATGCATAATACCATTTTGAAGTCTGGTACTGGCTAGAATCGGGTGGACACTGGCCGGTACAGTGATTGTCTTCAAGATTCAAATCTACTTGAGGTGTTATTAAATGAGGAATATGTGAAGATGTTTTTGCAAAACAAAAAAAAAAGAATATGTAATCCTATAAGTTCACTTGATTTCCTTTTATCACTCCTTCGCTACTTTCATCAAGTCTTCCCAAGTCGTTAACTTTTCTCTGGGTTTGTTTCTAAGACTCCCAAGTCTCCTCTCTTCAGCATCTATGTTTTGCCAACCACTAAAAGGTACAACCTCGATGTTCCTGTCATTAAGTAACTGGAGGAGCCCTTCTCTACCAGGTTTTTTTGATATGCTAGATGTGGATACTATTGCTCCATGTTGTAGGTCTTCCAATATGCTTCCAACCTGTAACGCCCAGAGTTCGCTAAGCAACAATGATTGTGAATTTTTAACAGATGATGACCCTCAGCCTAGTAGAATACAAGGAGACAGCTTACAGTTTCTTCTGCACAGTAGAGGTTTGTAGCAATAATCCCTGTTGGTCCTCTCTTTAACCATCCACATACATACAAACCTTTCTGAAGCATTGTAGGATCTCCTGAAGCATCAGAGAGAACCCGGCCTCCAACATTCGGAACCAAACCTGGAAAGCATGTTCATGACAGTTAAATCAGGAAATGTCACGATCAAAATCACTCAAGGACAAGCAGTCCTCGATGTTACATGCAAATGGAAACCCTTTATGATCGTTTGAGCACACATTTGCATATTTACTCATCCAGTGGTCTAAACTACAAACTCAGGAATCTAAAGGCTTCAACTTAAGTCCCATTTAGCTTATCAAAACAAAAGTTATAGCAATGCCACCTTAGGGAACACAAGAGAACTACTGCTAAGGCATACAATTATCACTCTCACTTTACCTTTCTGTTGATCAAATGGTAAACCATCAACTGGTACTGACTTGTAACCAATGCTCTTTAGCACCAACCTAAAAGAAGCAGCTTAGTGCCAAAACATAATCATAAAACAACCTATAATTAGTTCAACAACAAAGGAACCACGGCTTAAGGAAAAAGCATATGGAGAAACCTTCCATTGGTAGGTTGATTAAAATAAAACCATTTGAAAACTTTTATATTGGCGCTTCTTTTACAGGAGCTTATATTTGCAATCCATATGCAGTAGGAAGCAGTTTTCCATGAAAACATGTATCCACAACACTGAAAAGTGAAAACATTTCATTTCCTAGAAACCAGAGAACTTCCTGAAAGAAAACGTTTTATATAAGGATATGCTTCAAATCAAGTTTCTACATATGTACCCTTGGCATTCCATGCATTATGCATAACTCACAAAACATAGCTTACATACTTCCTTCCATCATGATATGGACCTAACGTTTCTGCAGTTACAACAGATAATTTGTTTCATACCTAAATCAAGGACCCATACGAACCATTTCCAAAAAGGTTAAAATCCTTGACACACCAGAAAGCAAGACAAACTAAAAATTGATGATCTGAGAAACTTACCCACTTTCAAGTTCCTCAAATTGTCCAGTACCAACTGCAATTTGTTTCCCAGGGCCCACAGCTGCATATTTACATGAAGTTAATAATTAATGGCACATAGACATAAATTCCATGCGGGAATAGGATGTTCTTATTTTCAACAGGTCTGGACTAAAAGCCTCATTCAGTGTCATGCTCAATTAAATTATTATAATGATATTATCACAGGACCAAATTTTGCACAATGCTTTATAAACAATCAAGACACAAATTAACAGATAAAAGTAAAGGGAAAGAGAAATTAATTGAACAGCATCATTGTAGATAGAACTGTACCTTTAAGAACTGTTTTCTCAAACTGAACAGCAGTAACATGGCCAATTCTGTTCAGTGAATCCAGAAACCTTTCAGGTTTGCGGAAGAAAATAAAGTGGAGTTCATGTTGACCTGAAGTGGGAATAGATGGTCCTGATGCAGCTTCCTTAGAGAGCAAGTCATAAATTCTCCGTCGAATTCGATTGCTCTTCAGCTCTTCCTTTGCCAAAAGAAATGTGAAGATGAAGAAAACATTAAGCAAAGAAAACGTGCAATGTAAGCAATTCATTCCAACAATACTATCAAAATAAACATTAAATGGAAATAAGTGCCCGTTTAGAATAACTGAATTACATTAATAACCAACTCTCCAAATATCCTCATCAAGAATAAACTCGTAGCTTAATGGATACACCACGAAAGACTAAGATATGCACATCAAAGTGTTGCTCTGAAGTGAACTTGCAAACACCACTACAGAGTTTGGTGTTAACTATTGCACCAACTTATTTCTCCTAATCCTCTGACTACCTTCAAAACTTCTGTTGAGGACGCTTTTGTGGGCAAGGTTTATTCAACATGCAAGAAAAGTGGCGGTTGATACAGCTAATGTGACAGCAGAGATCTAGGATTGATTCTATTATATTTTATTGAGTATTTTGAGACTTTTAGGCTTCTATTTAAGTTGTTTTTCTGTTTTAGACTTATACCTAAGAATCCTAATTAGGGTCAATGTTTGTTTCTTCAACCCTATTTGAAGGGCTGTGTTTAATAAAAAGAATCAAGCAGATTTTAATTGAAAAGCCTAGTGTGAGGCTAAGACTCTATCCAGGACAAGTCTATTCCTCAAGCTGATAGCGTAGGTGCATCCATAATCGGGAAGAACACAGCTAAGGCAAGGAAGTAGACCTTCCGTGTCTCGACTCGTTACTAGATCCTATACCATGTCCCGCAAAAACTTCCTACTTAGTGCAGAAGCCTAACAGCACCTAAAGTGTCATTCAAAATCTAGATAATGCAATAGAATCCCATCAAATGTAAATCATTCAGTTGGTTTTGTACCCATAAAAGTAAAAAAAAATATCTGTATCATCAAACTAAATCAAGAGTTAACCAACTGTTGGTTGATGGATGACCTTGCTAATGTTTTTATTACAAGATTTATTTCAAAGAAGAAGAAAGATGCCCAATTAGTATTAGGCAGGAAAAAAAATCACCGTATTAAAACAATACAAATCTATATTAATGACAGATTGTCTTGACCAATTTCAAGGAAGAAGAAAATTGAGCAAAGGGGCAATGTACCTCATCTTCTTGATTCTTCTCTAAATCAGCTTGGTTGATGTGAATATGTAAATTTTTAATACCTGCAAGAAATTATATCGGCAATAATATCCTTTCATGTTTTCCTTGGCCAGCTAACAACTGGTAAGTATAAGAGGCCAAAACCAAGAGAACTATGAGCACAGTAACAACGAAAGTCGGCAAAAAATTAGGAAGAACAACTGTAATCTAACAATTCTACTACCATCCAATGAAATATGGGTGTCAGTTGCGAGCAATTAAAGAATTAACAGTAAGCGTTTTGCACTTTAGATCTTAATCATTACCAATGGATGATAGTCAGCACAGTCAGTTAATCTTAACAAGAAAAAGGAAAATCGGCAGCTATTAAGCACCTAATGACACATATGAAAGAAGCTAAAGTTCTTTGTATATCAATGAAGCACATTAAAACATGTCCATACAAAGGGCAGATAATCACAGATTAAAAACACAAAAATGTAACAGGATTTAAAGAATTACCAAGAACTTCCCGTAGCTCTTTCGCAGTACAAGCTGCTTGGACTGGTCCACGTCTCCCAACTAAAAATACTTTCCTGTAATTATATACATGGTTTAAGTTCAATGACCACACAAACTAGACAGAGATCTATCAGACAGCCAAACAATACTTAACCTTATTGAGCTCTGTTCCAGAGCAGTCAAAGCATGGTCTGCAATATCAGTTGTTGCTAATTCTGCTGTTGGTCTAAGGAGGATGCGTGCAGCATCAAGAGCCACATTTCCCTGAATAATAAGAAGAGCAATAATTTGATCACAAAATTCCAACTGCTCGCCTTTTAAATCCTTTCACAATAGAGAAGGATGTGATTTTGCACATTTGTTAGCCTGATTCTTTATTTGTTCCTATATCCTGTAACTAGTATAGAAGTCACATGAAATAATGAGAAGCAGATGATAGACCGTGTGCTATGAATAACAAATATGCTCGCATAACACATTTCTAGCAGTCCAACAATGCCAATCTATGGCATTAAATTTCAAATAGAGAATGCTTGCTTTGGCCATGTGAGAAGAACAATTTGCTCTTGCGCTGAACATACTGAAAAGATGAGCATACATATATTGTCAAAGCAGTTGTAGTCATACAGGGCATTCAACTACAAAGTGACATAGACACCAAACAAGTTTCCTTGAATGCAAAACAAATTTTGGAAAAGAAGAGTGAAACTAAATCTAAAAAGTTGATGCAAGAACATTTTACAATTATGCTTATGAGAAGAACCTGCATCCTCTGCATCATTCTATCGAGGAAATTACAAGCAGAACCTGTCTATGGCTATGTTACCATCAAGATCATTCTCTGTTCAAGGCTTCCACCCATATCTTTCAATCTTAACTCTACTAATTTCTATCAAAATTTGCTATATCCAGTAAATGATATTAGCTGCATTACTTGTAGAAGCGCATAAAATGCCAACAAACCTTGATTAAATGATATTAATGATCCATTGCAAGAACTGTGGACCGAGAGAACAGTTTAAATTTCTAATGTATGTCAATTAGTGCATTGTTTCTGATATAATTTAATCTTTCTTATCATTTGCATTGCACAGGAAATTATCTCAACATAGCGTGCCAACAGTTCATAAGAAGATAACACACCTGACCTAGGATAATGGCTGTATCCGTGCTCTTCAAATCAGGATTTAGGTTTCTGTAATCTGGATGCCCATTATACCACCAAACAAATTCTCTTGCTGAATGTATGCCTGAAAATTTCTTGATAAAGAAAAATAAAACTTTAGGCAAGAGCAACCACAATTCTTTGAGCAGCTTTCACCGTTGCACAATAAAAATCATAAACCATAAAAGAACAGACACCAAAACTGAGAACAGCACAGATTAGCTGAGATAGTAGATGAAAGTAGAAAAATAAGCAAATAAATTAGAAAAGAAGAAGGAATGGTAAATTAGGACTATTTTTATCGCACGTACTTCCCCAGGAATACCCAAAGCTCTGTCACTTTCAGCACCATAGGCAAGCACAACCTGAATGATTAGACACAAATGTGAGTCAAAAACACAAGCACATGCCTCACAGAAGTACTAGTCTTGCAAGCCAAAGTGATAGCATTTAGCGCATCAAACTTACCACGTCATAGAGCTCACGGAGCTCAGACAGAGCTACCGCCGAACCAAGAGTAACATTACCATAGAAAGAGCACCTCTCATGTTGAGCAGCTCTTGAAAACTGGTTTGTCACAATCTGTTGCAAGTTTTCTGGTAAACTAAGCTCAACTCAGATCATTGTTCAGAAATTCGTTAAGAAAATCATAAAGAACTTTTTTTCAAAATTAACAAAAGAAAAAAAAAACAATCTGACCTTAGTCTCAGGATGATCAGGAGCAACTCCAGACCTTACTAAACCAAATGGAGTGGGCAACCGATCGATGATATCAACAAGAGCTCTTTCGTGGGCCTTAATCATCTTAAAAAACAGAGAAGAACAAATGTTTCAAATTTAATTAGGGTTTCAAATGTGTAACAAATTCAATGAGGGAAAAACATGAATTACTTTTTCAGCGGTGTAGAGACCAGCAGGTCCACTGCCAACCACACAGACACGTAGAGGAGGATGAGAAGATAGCGTTGAAAAGCCTCTCGAAAGCCATGCTCTAGCTTGACATATCGCCATTCGAGATTTCGACCCAAAACCACGGTAGGGGTAGAAGATCTTGTAATTTTTAATTAAAAAAAAACTTGATACATAAAAGGATGCAAGTTGATTATATATTACTCAAGAACATAACTAGAAATTAAATGGTAAAATAAGAAACAGAATGACTTTTCTAGCCTTCATCAGTTTCTTTGGAAAAAGAACCTACTTTTCTAGCCTTCAACAGTCTTGAAGAGCTTGATATACTGAACAACAGCAGCGGGATCCTCAGGAGCTATGGTGATCGTCTCCTTCTTAAGTATTCCAAGGGCAGTCTCGATTTATTCACCTCCAAAAAAGATGTTTTCCTTGACATCTCTTTCGAATGCAAAAAGATTTGTCAGAAAATCAAGATACAGTAAAAGTACATCAACATAAAAGACAATAATCCTTAACTTTTATCTATTTGTTTCAATTTATTTTTTTAATTTTCTGTTTTTACTTTTAAATTTAATAAAAAATGTTTGTTTTTTTCAATTTTTAAAATTTATGAAAACTACAAAAATTATTTTTTGTTTTTATTTTTTCGTAATTTAATTTACTATTAACTAAATATATATTATTAATTATTTAATAAATTAATTATTTAATAAATTAATTATTAATAAATATATATTTTATTTTTAATTTGAGAAAAGACGGTCTTTACTCAATTTTTATAGCTTTAGTCTGCGGATTAAGCTCAGCAAGTTTAGAATCAATTATTTAAAGAATTTTATTTTGAACTACAATATTATCAGTATGTTTGAAACTTCATCCATAAGATTTGCGAGCTACGTCTCTTCAAATGACTATTGCTGCTTTACGAAGAGATATGAGAGAAATATCGCTATGAGAAATATATTAACTTGTTTTAACTTTTCTTGACAAGCTTTTTGACCAACTAACATTCTTCAATAATATGATAAAAAGTTGTCCTCCGCTAAAAAAAGGCTTGCAAAAAGTTTTATTTAAAGATAAGTGCAAGGAGAATAAAGATTGTGAGTGTCATTTAAAAGAAAGTATCATCACAAGAAATTTTCCTACAAAAAATTTTGAATGGAAGGATATTATAAGCTATATATAAAGAAAAAAAAACTACGTCAATTTGTTCGATTCTTTAAACGAAAAGAATTTCAAGAAAAAAAAGGCAGACCGATATTTTATCTATAACAAACCAAGACATTATGTTTGTCAATGACCTCATAAGTCCAAAAACGATTTTAAATTGTTGGAATCCATTGAGACTATACTGCCTATCCATGAAAATGAAAACATTAAAGACTTTATTAAAAAACAATCCAGTAAAAACGAAGAAACAAAGTTTATTGTTTCAATCACCTCTTTTGACGAAAAATCCTCTGAGCAATCAATCTAAGAAAATGAATATACTGAAAATGATTATGTATACATGCTACAACAAACATGCTTAAAGGTACCTTCAAAACCTATTCAGGTTTTCCGTCCTTATGTCCATATCCAGATACTCTAACATGGTGATGTATATGATTTTGTTTTCGCCAAAAAAAAAAGATGAGTTCTTTTGGAATTTCAAGTTTGACATATTGTTCTACTGCTATTACTTTTAGACCACATTGCTCTAAGTCGAAAATTTTGGATGATTTCCTTTACTTTCGGACCCTAATCACTATATCCTTAACAACACTTACTCATCTGTTCGTCTCTTCGAATTATATAATTCAAAGGTTGTTTCTTTTTAGGGGTTTTTCTCTATCTCTCTAATTGGTACTCCATCTGTGATGGTTCCTGTTTTGCATGAGTTGGCTGTACTTGGGAATTTTTTGGATTTGAGGAAATTGACACGTAGGATGCATCCACAGCCAGACCATGTTATGGCTTTCTTGCTTGCTGAACTAGGTACCAGCGGATCGCTCAATGGCCGGCAAAGGTTAGTCGTGAAGGGAAGATTTTGAGGGGATCTTGCGTCTATATATCAGTGAGTGGTCCTCTTTTGCTCCACTTAATTCTGGGTTTACTCGCAACTAATTTTCTCTCCTATTTATGTTTTCCTGAACAATCTGTTCTTTTTCCATAATGGCAGATGAAGGTTTTTCTTGCATCTGTTTTTCTTTATCCACTGTTATATGCCCCAGAACCTTTCCAGCCCTGAAGTTCTGAAACTAGTGATACAATCATTAAAAATATTTAACCTCTTTTGGCATTAGACACTCCTGACACTAAAATCTTGGATCAGTTATTCGGTTTGTATTGCTATTAGCATCAATGAAATCTGATAAGAAGTGTACTGAAGCAGCTTATGATATGTAATTTCCCTGCATTTGGACTGTCAAACCATTGTTAGGAAAATATGGAATAGTTCATATGATTTGTTGACATGAAATCTCAATAGTATCGAACTTTTTGTGTTACGGAAGCCAATTATGATTGAAGATGTCAGATTCCCTGTTATGACAGACACAAGCTGATTAGTTCTGAGGCCTTCGTCTCATTAACATCCTTGAATTGCTTTAACAGACTTGAAGCATTTGCATTGTTGATGAAAGCTAATTATGTTATGTTTGGATGACATTGATTTGATTACTGCTGTGATAAAGGGAATTTAATACTTTGTGCAAACCCTATCGATTCTCACCTGCATTTAGTGACAGTCAAACCATTGATTAGGCTTTAGTGGTATGCCATCTCAATGCCACCTCAGAGTGGTGGCTGAACAAATACAGTTTGTCATTGTTCTCTTAAGGTGGTCTAGTACGATTTAAGTTGCCTAGAAGGGAGTTTATCTTCTGATCTGTTTGCTATATGCAGTGTGGTTCTGGACGGTTGCTCCGATCAAAGCGGGTTTTGTTGCTCGTGTTGGTTGTAGCAACATGGGTGCCTGAGTTCATAAGTTCTGGATTTGGGATCTTTTTTTGTAGAGTTGATCCTGATTTTTGATATGCTAGTTAAGTTGCAAGTAATGTATTTTTTTTTTTTGGTGCATCGGAAAGAAAGCAATTGATGTTCTTTTCAAGAATGGCTGCACTTTGTCATTCATGTATGAAAAAATACGTGAGGAACCCATGTCAATGAACATAGAAATTTATTATCATAATCTTTTTCTGTTTCTGAGAGTTATTACCCTTCAAGTTTGGACATAATATTTCATTAATAATCTTTTTTATCAATTTACGAGCTTAATCCAGACAAGATTCTAACTTAAACCAAACAAGTGCCTCAAAATACACAGTCATGAAGAGTCTAAAAGACTCAAACCCCTGGATTTCAAGTGTTGGAGGCTCTTTAAAAAGTCTTTCTCAGTAGAAACAGATCTACTTTCTCTCAAGTTGTCAGGTTTCATGAGCATATCCAAATTACTATTCTTCGAGATGCAAAAAAGAAATATTAAGCCACAACATAATGTGCGAGAATTTATAAACTATGATCACGTAGTCCATGTGCTAATCAAGAGTTCTTCAATCAGAAAGTTGATTCAGAAATATATAATTTGCATTAACACATCCTATAATCCTCTATTGGAGAGTTTAGTATGTTGTAGGTATACATGATTTTACATATCTGCAGTAAAGGATTTACCACAGCCACAAGTCTGAGTAGCATTTGGATTCTTGAAAGAAAAGCCTCCTCCAATGAGAGCATCACTGTAGTCCAATTGCATCCCAAATACGAAAAGAAGACTCTTTGGATCACAAACTGCTCAGGAAATCAAAACACATAGGCAGTTCAGTCATTGCATCTCAAAAACTACATCAAAAGACCTTTGTTCAAGTTCAAGAAGTGATGGCAAAGGCGGCCGGCCGAGCCCGAGGCCAAAACGACGTATAGGTTTTTCAAACTATAGACAAAAATCATGTCGATTTGATGAACCAGTCCGGATCAAACGGCCCCCAAGATCGAGCCTGGTCCATTAACTTCAGACCGGACTGGATTTGCCAACTCTAAGTATACGGGATGCCGATTACACAAAAGCAAATGATCATGTTGAATAAACAATAACTAATGGTTGCTTCAACAAAATGGAACAGCAAGCAAAGGCTTAAACTTCCTTTGCATCAGTCAGTGTTCTAGAACCCTAATATAACAAAAAGAAATTCATTTCTTTCCCTAAATATTCAAAAGAGAAGGTTCAAAGGACAGGGGTACATACCGATGGCGAAGCCGTTATATTCAATCACGGAGTCGTCGGG
>JANIMX020000492.1:755965-770619 GCA_024582655.2 Erythroxylum kunthianum
GACATGCGATTGACATATCTGAAAACCTAATTCATAAGGTCAGTCCTGGCCATCTCAACTTACATAATTCCAACTGTTGCACCACAGTGAGTATTTCCTGATTTATGTGCAACAGAGAGTAAACTTATCTTTGTTGTGATTTGTCATGGCAGGAGGCCATTTTTCAATTTTTATTCATTTCCATATGTCTGTTTTGAAGGACATTCTGCTTGTTATCATATCATTATTCATTTTTTATTCATTTCCATATATCAGTTTTGAAGGACATTCTACTTGTTAACATACTCTACTTAATAGTGTCATCTAGCTAACTCCATTTAGCTTGCGATCTATGCAAGGATGGATCCATTGAGGCGTAGGGAGCAATTGGCCCACTGAAAAGATTTTAAAAAATATATTTTCCCAGCATTTGGTATATTAGTTTTGGCTTTTGGCCTGCTTAATGAAAATCTTAGATCAATACCCAGAACAAGATGTAGTTGTGTTAAGTTGAGAAGTTATTGTTTTCAATATGTTTCTTGTCACTGCATAAGAAGCCTCTCACTTATGCACTTAATGGTCTTTGCATATCACAATGACATAGCAACTTTGCTTATTGGAGTGGCTATTATTTCTTACTTTTGGTTTTTGTGTTCTCATTCTCATTGTTGTACCTTCTTCTTTGTTATCATCATTGTACTTTAACCAGTTGTTTATGTTGACTGCAGCAACATATCACCTTCAGAATTGATAATGACCTGATTCAAGTGGAGGCAGGCTCATATATTGCTGTTGATAAATTGGGCATTGAGTCGTTGAAAGTTGAACTGGCATGCTTATATTATCTACATCTATCCATGGACAGGAGATCAAAGGGTAGAAACAACTCTTGAAGTAGCTTTCTATTGAATTTTTTTCTACTGTGAGCTTGCATAATTGTCACCAGCCACCACTTTATGCAATTGATATCGTGAAAGGAACTTGTTGCATTTGAGAGATATGTGCACAACTTAATGAGTTTAATGTTTGGCTAACTGTAGTACTCCAAAGCCATGGTTACTTTTGAAACAACTTAAAGTTGGCAATAGCATGTACCCTGGTGAAGAAACTGGTATATAAATGTCATTATAGAAAATATAATTCTACAAAGAAGTTTACAGGAGGCAGTTACCAAATCTTTGCATTGAGGAAAAAATAATTTTGCTGATTAAGCTTCAAGAATTGTTAATAATCGAAATATTTGCAAAAATAGTTCACATGCCAGAACTATGAAATCCTGTTAGTCTCCATCATCGTTGCTTTTGTTGATTATTCAATCTATTATCTTGTTAGGTCTCTTGCCCATCATTCATCAGATGAAATATGCTGATCAAGTTCTGGAGTCTCGTGAATCATTGGATACTCTTAAGAATGACCCAGGAAACATTATCATTGAAGTTTCTATTGCTGGTATGAGTTGCTTTTCTTATTTTGGGAAGTTATAACAACATCACCTTTTCCAATGTGCCTGGACTTATAAGCACTCTGGTGCCTGTTATGACGAACACAAATGAGGGTTTCCCACCTATGAGCAACTTTATTTACTAAGAGATCTTAGATTTGTTAGTTTTCCAATACGGATGCATCAACAGTAAATTGCTTCCTAAGAAAGTTAGCTCCTGAAAAGAAATGACCTACTTTTTACTTCAAGTTTGTTGAACATGATTCGGTCAGAAATATATTAGTTCTTGGATTGGAAAATGCTAGTGTCGAGATCTTATATAAGCTTCATATAACAATACATATCTGAAATTATGTTTTTAAACCATGGAGTAGTTTGCTTGCCTTGAGAGAATTGAGCTGGGAAATTTTCATTTTGAACTGAAGTACAACTTTGAAATCCTCATAACTCGGTTATTTTCTTAATGCTGTAAAGATGAATATAGACTGCAGAACCTTTAGGGCAAGTTTGATGTTGCTTACAATACCTATTTAGTGAACCATAATTCCTTTGTTGGTATTACTGTCAAGTTCATATTTATATGCAGCTTAACAAGTTTCTTTTGATTCATGTTTGACAGGATGGGTTCAAAAGCGCTTGATGAAACTGTATATTGACTCCTGCATTGAATTATCCGAGACACCTAATATGAAGTTGCTTCAAAGACTATACATCTCAGAGGTAGCAATATTAGTTCGACAGGCAGGAAGAAAATGGATGCTATTTTTTTTTCTTGTTGCATTGGCGAGATAAAATTTCCCAGTTGGAGAATCATTAACTTCACATTTTCTTAATTTGCCCCCCTTTTCCCTTACCAGGTTGAGGATGAAGTGATTGCATCTGACTGTGAATTGCAAGATATATCTATAACGCCATTGTTAAATGCCCTGCATACACACAAAACATTTGCCATGCTTGACTTATCTCATAATTTGTTAGGTATGTTTTCTTTGTCTTCATCAGTTAAATGATTCACAGAAAGTAGTGCTTTAACTACCAAATGCATGTCAACAATGCTTCCAGGCAGAATGCTCATTGTATTATGGTTAATGAGTTGTGAATGCTTTTTTTGACTAACAATAATTGCAAACTGCTTATGGTCTTAGGAAATGGAACGATGGAGAAGCTTCAACAAGTTCTCATATCAAGCCAAAAATATGGTGATTTGACCTTGGATTTGCATTGCAATCGATTTGGTCCATCAGCTCTATTTCAAGTTTGTTCCTTACTCCAAAACTTTCCGAATTCTGTGTGCATGAATCATAAGGATTACTCTCTTTTAGGTCCAATTTTCATAGATAAGATATCTCCTTTCTGTTTTGTACTGTTATAAGTACTTTGCTTCAAGCAAATATTATGAATCATGATCCCCTTCTTTCTATCTTTCCTCTTTCACTTGATTGATTTTCACTAGTTGTGACCTGTGTCATTGTGGTGTATAACCCCTCTGTTTGTACTCCACCAATTTCATGTGAAGGAATGTACATAGAATGTGACTGTATAGAGGCTGAAATTTGGCCTTTGTGAAATGCAATCAAGATTGCCACAGTTGCCTTGTGTATTCCCATGTTGAATTCCTAAGAATTCCCAAATTCTGTCTTCATTGGAATGTCGAGATTCTGTGGAATCACTATTAGCATCTTAAAAGAATTGAGCAACATTTTGTAGTTCAGTTCATTACATGGTATCTAATTGTGTTTCTGCAGATCTGTGAGTGCCCTGTGCTCTTCACTCGTCTAGAAGTGCTTAATTTATCTGGAAATCGCCTCACCGATACATGTGGATCTTTCCTTTCAACTATATTGGAAAAGTGTAAAGGTAAAATCCTATATCTTATACACATTTTGCATAAAAGGTCTTTGTAGACCCCAAGAATTGATTTTGAAGCTTTTTTTGATGATATGTTTGCACGGCCAACTACTTCATGACTTGTCTGAACTCGCTCTCAAGTTGAAGATGTTGGTCTTGATGTTTCTTATGATAATTTTTGCTCTTGCAGCCCTTTATAGCTTAAATATAGAGCGGTGTTCTATTACATCAAGGACGATCCAAAAGGTCTCTGATGCCCTAAATGATTGCAGTGTCTTGGCACAACTTTCAATAGGTACTTAAATAGCAAATGAGTTAAGCACACCCTGTAGATTATTGCTTATGTCCTGCCTAATTATCTGTCATTTTGACAGGACACAATCAGCCCATATCTGGAAATGTTCTCAACAATCTATTGACCAATCTTGCTACTTTGAAAAGGTTCAAGGCCAAAACCCTTTACCTAGAAAGATACATGTCCATTTCTATCTTCAGATAGGGAATAGGTATTGGCCACCTTAGATCAAAATGTTCTAATCTGATATTTTGATGTTTGCAGTTTTACAGAACTGAGTCTGAATGGATTGAGTTTGAACAAGCCAGTTATAGATACCCTTTGCCAACTTGCTAAAACCTCGCCTTTGTCACGACTAATACTTGGGAGAACTGGTGTAGGAACTGTGAGTACACTTCTGCCTTTCTTTATGTTTTTGCTGCATGCAACCTTTGCATGCAGTTTGAATTATTTTTCTCTGCCTCTTATCAATTTTGCAAATTGATGGAAATTCTAGGAAGGGGCATTACAGATAACAGAATCCCTTTTCAGAGGGTCTCAAGACTCTGTGATACTTGACTTATCATTCTGTGGATTAACACCTACATACATCCATAAACTTAACAGTGATGCTACTTTCATTTGTGGAATTCTTGAGCTGAATCTTGAAGGAAATCCTATTTCAGAAGAGGTTAGTTAATTAATTCTTTACGGTGCCATCGGCATGGATATCTTTTACCTTTTTCAATTGAACAAAATAATTTTAATCAGTTTTATACATTCAGATTCTAATAGTTAATATGTTACATGGATGTGGCATTTAAGAAATGCCAAATATATAGAAATAAAGTACTACAAATTTCAGTGCCATGTATTGCAGATTCAATACATTTTAAAGTGTTATAGGATTTTATCTTCAAACGAACATGCACTGACTAGTTCTTATTTTCCTTGATCTGAATGTTTCCTATGGGAAATGAAGGTTATATAGTTAGTGTTCCTTAGTTTGAGAAAGCTTGACAGGAAGTTATTAATGCAGGGTGGGAATGCATTAGTATTCTTGCTCATGGATCCCCCGTGTTCTCTGAAAGATTTGATCCTAAAAAAATGTCAGATTGGGCACATTGGAATTCTTCAACTGGTTCAGGCATTGACAGGTTTTGCAGCAAATCAGATGGAACATTAACATTAACTGATCCAAATATTCATCATACTTACCTGCCATTTCCTTTTCTGCAGAGAACGAATGTCTGCAGGAGCTCCATCTTGCTGATAATGCCGTCTTAAAGGAAAAACGTATATTGGAGTATGCTCATGCTGCAAAAGAGAGGGTAAAAGGCATGGGTTCATTTTTGCAGCCTGAGACCAATGTATATGAAAAACTCGTTACCAAGTTCCCATCAAAGGAATGTGGTAGTGAATGCTATGAGCTTGAAGTTGCTGATAGTGAAGATGGTCCCATTAATATGGAAACTGTGCCATCAGAGCTAGATGACAGTTGCACAAGCTCTTGTCAGAAGAATTCGTCTATGGAGGGCCAATTCATCCAAGACTTTTCAACAGCCATTAGCATGGCAAAGAACTTGCAACTATTGGACCTTAGCAACCATGGCTTCTCTTCCCAAGTTGTGGAATCATTGTATGCTTCATGGTCATCAATACAAGGAGCTGGTTTAGCTTGGAAGCATGTGAAGGATGAGATAGTTCATTTCTCTATGGAAACAAACAAGTGTTCTAGGATAAAAGTTTGCTGTAGAAGGTACTGATTAGTCATTTTCAATATTGGATATATATAGTTCTATGAATTTTACGTTATTAGCATACAATTCAACTGATAAGTAGGAATGACAAACCAGCCCGACTTGACCTTGTTTAGTTGAAACACTAAAACAATGTCGACCGATCGATCAGGGCGGGTTCGGGCCGCCTCCCTTGATGAGTTGTGATGATTGTATTTAATGTGAATATTGCAACTAAGAAATTGTATAAATATGTATGAAATTTTTGGAGTCTATGAAGGCAAAAGTTGAAGGATAAGATTAGTTTCTTAGTCAACTTATGCTAATTCGAAATTGTGCGTGATGACTTAATATTTTTATTTTCTTTTAATTACCTTTCCATTAACTTTTTAAAGATTTCTTATAAAAAAAAAAAGAATCTTGTGTTAACTGAGGAGTATGATTCCAAAATATTTGCATCATTACCATCTTTAGGAGACAAAACGTGATTAAAGTGAAAGTCTTGGGTTTTAGAAACTCATGATTGGCTATATATATTTCAAGAAATTGGGAATTGTTGTTTTTTTAATTCAACAAACCAAGAAATTTGAGCCAAAAAAAAGCACAATAATTCAATGGTGAGAGATTTTGATATGGTTTTTTTTAACTGAAATTGCATGGAGGCTCCCTATTATATATATATATATATATATATACCAACCACTCAATATATATTTATTTAATTGAGTAGTTGGCTTTCTTTTTCAATGAATTCACATTGTTCTTGATCTGGTTGAAGAAACAAAAAAAGTAGTTGAAATCTTGAAAATGAAATACATATACTACCAAATATATGTAAATTTTGATTACTGTAAAATCAATCTTTTAAAACTCAACCGGTTTAATTGTAAAAAATTTGATCTGTCTAATTTTTTGGTTCGGTTTTCAATTTTCATGTTCGATTTATTTTAATAATTCTTATTATTAAAATTTGATCAATTTATTAATTAATCGATCAATTTAACTTTCTTTTAACAAATTCTTTTTTTCTTCAATTAAACTTCAAATTCTTGTATAGGTAACTACAATTTCTTTCAATCATATTTGAATTTTTTAAATTTTGTTTAATTTTTAGCCAATTTTATGACGGTATAATATTAGTTGATCCTTTTAAACTTTAAACATCTTGTCTTACAGTTTAGTTCGGTTTCTAAAACATTGGGTAAAATATATTTAAATTTTAAAATTTTCCTAATTTTTTATTTTGATTCAAAATTATAAGTTAAATATTTATTGATGTTTTTATAGATTTAATTAGGATTATAAGATTAGGTAATTTTTTGAATTAAAACATAATTTACTCTTAATTAAATCCACCTTTTATATTATATTGGTCTAAGTTTTTATTTGTTTAAGAATGTGAAATACTATTCATTAAAAAAAAGATTCAAACCCTTTTTTCATTATTTCAAAGTTAATTTTCTTGATGGAATCCAATGAAACTTTAAATAATGACCCATCTGTGGGCGAAAGCTTTTTGGTCTGATGCTTGGAGGATTTTCGAGTGATTGTACAGTTTTCCATGATCACAAGGCATCATAAAACACCACCAAATACAAAGAAAACCGCCATGGAAAATACTTCTCTTCCTCCACCATTCACACATTTTCTCTACTCTTACCATTCCATCTCTGTCAAATCAAAAGGGTTCAAAGAAACCTTAACACATTGTTGATGGAACACAACATTATCGTACACTTAATTTTCCCAGAAAACACATATTTAGGTAGAGTCACTGTTCTTCTATCTATTCAAACATCATATCTATGGTGTCACCAGAAGCAAACTTGAACAGCAGAGAGTTACGGTATTGATTATAAACAGGTAAAGATAAATTCTGTCAAGCTATGATTCTTCATTTTCTTAGTACACACAAACAACTCTCAGAACCCAAAAGAAAAAGGAGCTACACTACTCATCAAACTGCTCCAATTGTGTCAAGTGAAAGGAAAAAAGATAAAAGAAATAAGAAATAGAAGGATCACCTTAGCTCCAAAAATGTTTTTTTTTCTGATCAATGTTCATGGTGATCTCCAACTTTGTAAGCCAATGTCATTGTGTCTTCTTGATGGACCAGAAGTTGGTATAGGAAAATGTCTAGGTAAGAAATTCAAGTAGTGACCTTTGTACGTATCAGACTTGGGCTTGAAATGGAAAACGTTGGTGGTTCTTGAGCTGTGACTGTAATCGACGAAGAAAATGAACCACAGGAAGAGCCATAGAAGTAGAATGATCAGAGATCTTCTACTGTGAGGAAGAATCATCATGCAGGAACTATACAGAGATGGAGAATGGCAAAAAACAGGAAATGGGTTGGCTTCTTCTTCTTTGAGGATCCACTGGTATGATCAAAAAGATGAGAGTAGGTAACATGAGAAATTGAACACAGAAAAGAGCTTATGGTTTTGTTCTAATCTGGTTTCTTTCTCTTTTTGTATCTTTTTGATGTTTGCGCGAAACAAGAAAGAGAAGAGCAGAGAAAAAAGAGGAGCTTTTAAAAGAAACCAGAGATTCTTCTACAAGTAGTAGTAGGAGAAGTATGTAGTAGTAATGTCTGAAGCAGAAAGTTGACAGTAGAAAAGCTTGACATACAAAAGCTTCTGAACAAGTCTTTATGGAAGAGATAATTATTATAAAAAAAGTGAAAAAAATTTAAAGGGTATATCTCTTTTTTATCAAATTTTAAATGAAGAAAAATTATTTTAAAAAATGACAAATTTATGAAGATTTCTGTAATGGAGGTCATATTTTCTTGTGGTTAGGTTAGTTTTTGGTCCCCACTAGTTATTTATTATGGCTGACTATAAGGAACTGAGACTGTTCTTTTAGGCCTCCGTAACAGGAAAGCTCTTCCCTTTTGCCTTCTCTTTCCCACCTTTTTAGGTTTTTGGTTCAATAACATAAGAAGTGTTTGGTATGATGACTTAAAAAGTTGAGTTGAACCAATTGCTTTACTTCTTATCCAACCTAATTCAGTTGATTATGAAAAATTAACTTTAATAAAAATTACATTTAATAATTTATTAAATTAAGAGTTGTTTGAGACTTAATCAGTTATCAGTAATTGTTTGAAGTCATTTCTCAAACAACTATCAGTTAAATCAGGAGTTGTTCGAGACTATCAGCTGCCCCCAAACGTTCAACTAAACAGCCTCTAAATTATGGGAAAAAAAACACTATCTTGTAAAAGTTTGGCATTTGAGGTATTAAGTTATAGTTTACTTGTTAATCCTCAAATCTAATGACAACTTAAATTAAGTTCCTTCATATAGTTTATCACATTCTTGAGTAAGAGTAGTAATGAGTTAGATCAGGATGGGACACATTAAGGTTCGAGTCAAAATTTAAAAAAGATTTGAGTTCAATCAGATATATTTTAATTTGTTAATTTTAAGCTGTCTTAGTTTACTTTTTATAATTAGATAGACTTAAAAAATTATAACATTTGAGTTTGAACAAATTTTGAATACTTGAATCGAATTATGTGAAATTTAAAAGATAATGAATTAAAAAAGTTAAATCTTTTAAGATACTTTTATTCTAATGTTCATCTCTTAAATTTTTTTAATTAATTGTCTAAATCTAAATCAAATTAATTCATAAAGTTTTCCCCATCAATTATACAACACACAACACATCATAACAAACTCAATCCTCCCGCTTTACGAGGGTTGAATGATAGATATTAATTATACGCAGTCTTTCTTTTATATTTTACAAAGAGACTGTTTCCGTGATTCAAACTTATAAAGTCAGAAAGTTTTCTCCATCAACTATATGGAGTCGTTCAGATGGAAGAACCTCACTGAAATTCAACTCATATATGAGTACGCGTCCAATATCAGATCCACAGTATGACAGAAATGATACAGAGTACATTATTGCAGTTTGTAATAGTACTAGGCTTGGAAGTCTATAAATAAACTTCACTTAGAGATTGCAAGACACACGGGAAATACTCGGAATCTTACTTTCTCTCTCTTATGCACATCTGCCTCATCAATAAAAAAAAGCCTTATCGTTTGCCTACTACAAGATCTCTTCCCTTCTCATATATCTACTTGGATAAATACTAAGTCTATTCCAAATGTATTTACTTACTTGATGTTAAAAAAAATTAAGTGAAAAAGAAGATAACAAAAAGTCTATCTAAATGTTATTTTTACATCAATATATTAATGATATTAAGAAAATTTTAAAAGGCAAAATTTTTAAATTGAATTGTTAAACCTTTTAAAAATTCATATATTTAATTGAAAATTTTAAAAAGTTAAATATTAAAATAAATTTTTTTAAAATTTATAAATTTATAATTTATTATCCCGAAAGTTAAAATAAGACAAAAGTTACATAAAATTTGCTGATATTTGCTTTTTCACTATGAATCAATCCAAATATGAGTCTTCATATAGCAGTAAAGTACAGCATACAAACAGTCTTGACATTAGTTTCTCTGGATCTCTTGCCCATTCTCCTGAATCAAAGGGACGTGAGTGTCGGTGTCCAAGAACAGTCAGAGAACAAGAGATCTCTATACATATTTTCACTCTACAGCCATACTACACGTACAGCTGACCTCAATCTATCTCTATCTATCATTCCTACTGTTCCTATGAGTTACTGTTCGTCTTCTTTTTTGCAGGAGACCTTTCACAGAGACACGGGGAATAGGTTCAGAGGGTCGTGTTAATGGGTCATGTCATTGATTACAATAGGTACATCGTCCATGTCTCATAGAACAAACATCATATGATGTGAGATTACATGAAAAAGACAGAAAATGGTTTCTTCAATTATAAGGGGTTAGCACGCAAGATTGATGTTTCTATATTATATATAAAATAACACAACAAATTTAATTTCTTACTTTTATAAGAATTAGATCAAGTTCATTAATGATATATTACACAGTAAAAAGAGAATAGACCTTGTGAAGAAGTATGGATGAAAGTCTTCGACAAGAAGCAAAAACTTGAGCTTCAAGGCATAGAGAACTTGGTCAAGCAAGCCCTCTATATGTCTCCTAGGGTACACTACCTAAACCTATAAGGTAAATTTTATTTAAAACATTGGTCCACTAGCTTCTAGGTTTCATGGTCTTTAACTTCCGACATGCAACATGTGTGTCTCTCATTCAACGAAACTTCTTTATTGTATCGGCCGAGGTTGATATTTCATTGACGTATATGTTAGTTTTTAACTTCTAACATGGGAAAACCTTTGATAGGTCGACTTCAACTACAGCTGAAACAAACTAGAGAGTTAACGTATCTGTAGTACTTCAATGTGATGAGAGATTCTATGACGAATCCTTAAAACTTATTATCTTTTAATCTTATCTTATCTCATCTTTAAAAAGCTAAGATTGAAAAAAAAATTGTGATTAATCTTTAATCTTATGGACTCTAATGTGTTAGATTTTAAGCCTGCGAATAGCATCAAAGTTTCCTCCGACAAGAACACTCCGATGATGAAGTTAGATTAGATATAAAGAGAGTGTTTAGAGATATAAAGATGTTTACTTTATAGATGGTGTTTTAATTTATTATTTTCTTTCTTCTTGCACTGCAAAAATGTGATGACATCAAGTTATAGCCATTGGAATCAACTGTTGATGCCTCCAATAAAGTCTACATGAGATTGCCCCACTGATTTGAAAGTTGCAATATTGGAACCTTGGCCCCTCTTATCTCTGTGTAAATTTAAATGCAACACAACATTAACATCAACATGTAACAAACTTAATTTTTACACCTTCCGAGAGTCAATTAATGGACATATATATTACGTTAAGGACATAATATATAATTTGTTAACATGCACAAAAGATTATATATGTTTTATTCAGGAACAATAATTATCTACACATTTTGTTTTATATAAAAAAAATATAACTTATATTTATGACAGTGAGTTATTTTTTTATAAAGTTTAAGTTTATTCCTCCAAGAAATATAAAGGCAAAATAAAAGTAAAATGACATAGAAAAATATATAGATATCTATAACTAGTATAATTATTTGAAAATTAAGATGAATCAACTCCTTTATGACCGAAAGGATATGAGTTTGAGTCACTAAAATAACTTTTTTTATAAATAAAGAAAAATAATGTATATAATTGATGACACTTTACTCAGGGACGGTCCCGAATATTTTATATTGTGGAAGCACAATTTATTATATTGTGGGGAAAAACACATATATATTGTAGGGGCAAAACTTATATATATATATGTACACATGATGCTGAAATTATACAAAAAAAATTATATATTACCAAGAAAAATTATGTTTATGAGGTAAATTTTATATTTAAGTAGGCATATTTGCCCCCACACTCTTCTACATAAGTCCATCCTTGCCCTTACCTAATTCTTACAAAATAAGAAACTTGAGTTTATTGTGTTGTGTTATTTTAAGATGAATCAACTCTTAAAACTAAAGTTAAATTAGAAATTTAACTCTATAATATTCTCAATATTTGCTAAATTTTTACAATACCTTGATTTTATTGGTACAAAATAAAAATTAAACAACTAAAGTGGAAATTGAGAATATTAATTGAACTATTCACATAGTTTGTTGAAAGTAGATTCAAACAAATAAGTAAGGTAATATCTCTATTCTATGCTTTTACTAGATAAATAAATAAAAAACGAACTGTCCATCACTGTCAAGTTATGTTGAGCTCAATTTTCAAAAAAACAGAAGAAGGTTATATTTAGCTCGATCGATGAATGCAAGCACATGCATGTTTGTGCATTTGAAGAAGCAAATATCGTATCTAATTCAATAGGGTAGGTGCCAGAAGTCAAATTTCTCAACTGTGTAAGAAACATACGCCACATTTTCTGGAGTAGATTGTCACCTAGGAGATAGCTAGGAGTAGAAGATATCAATTTGATCATAGGATGACAAAAGCACTCAGAGTCGGCTCGATCTATTGCTATTTGATTCGAACTAACTTAATCCATCTTAGACCGATCTAAAATTAATGGACCAAATTTAGATTAATTGAGCTTTAATATTAAAATGTCATGGTTCAAGCTACAGAAACAGTTTCCTTATAAAAATAGTAAAAATTATTAAATATAACAACATCTCAAAATCAAAATTCGTTTTTATCTAATGCAACATAAAAAAATATTTACATCCCTCAAATAAATTAATTTCATTCCTATCCAAATTATCCATACCATTTTAAATTACCAACTCAACCTTAAACAATAAAAAATACAAAATACAAAACTATCAAATTACACTCACCTCACAAAAACTCTCAAAAGTTATCTTCTACATTCCCCTTTCTCTCTCTTTCTATAACTCAATCACCTAACACGATCACAATAAACTCGAATTCCTTAAGCTCTATCCCCACCGCAAATGTCGTTAATTACCATTGACGTCAATGAAGTCACGATTTGTAACGGTACGCTCTAAATGATAAGAAATCTTATAGGATGAAACGAATAAGACAATTTCGAGTTTCATCCTCCAGTGAAAATCGATATCAGGTTTCGTTGGATGAAATATCAAGTTTCGTTGAGTGATGAACCTGATTTCGGGTTTCGTTGAGGGTAGGGCCAGTTCTAACTGTTTATGTGCCCTGGGCAAAGTAAAAAAAATACCCCTAAGATAAAAAAGTCTCTAAAAAAGGCCCCCCCTAACTACATAAAATAAAGACTTCAAAAAAAATGGGGCCCTGGGCAAGCGCCCTCCCTGCCCTTGCTAAGGGCCGGGCCTGGTTGAGGGATGAACCCAATTTCGGGTTTCAGAAATTAGGTTTCGTTTGGGATGAAACCCGAAATCAGGTTTTATTTGGAATGAAACAGATTCATCCCTCAACGAAACTCGATATCGAGTTTTATCCCCTAATAAAACTCGAATAAATCTAAAAATGGATTAAGAAACTTAAATGGAGGTCCTAGATGCGATTGATGAAAAAGCTTGAAAGACCCAAAATACAAAAACCTTGAATGTATGAATGAAGAATGATAGATGAGTTGTTGTAGAATAGAACGAGGAGTTAATGGTGGAAGACAAATGTAAAGACAATGATATTTTCGTAAATGAGCATAAAGGTAATATGGGCTTTTTAACTTTTATTTTTTATTAAAGATAATTTATGCATCTTACATGAAAATTAGATATAAGTGTAATAAGTTGGCTTAAGGGGTTGTAAACGTTTTTTTACCAAAAAATTGTTAAAAACGAATGAACTCATTTACATGAGGTTGATTATGAATTCTTCCCCTTTTAAAATTCGTTTTGATTATAAATAGTCTCATAATTGTAACATTTTTATTTGACGAGAGAATAATTTAGTCGAATTGACGAACTTAATCTAATTATTATTTATAAATTTAACATATTTTAACTTTTAACTCATCATTCTCTAATTTAACTAGAGACCTTTATATTAATAGACACATGAATAACAAATTGTACCAATTAAACCACCCCTTTAAGAGCTATTACGGCTTTCTGCCTTGTGATTTGGATTTGGCTAGAGCAACAGATTTGACGAGATAAAGTAAGAGATGGCATTCTAAATCAGTGAATTGATCAGAATTTTGACCCTGAATTATGATTGGACTTGTTGGTTTGAACATTAGATGTGATAGCTCTTTGTGGTGACTAAGGAACTTTGTAAAAAATTTCAAGCACTGAAGTTTTTGGTTGAAATTTCATGAATTCTCCAAAAACGATTTTCTTAAAAAAAATTAAGTTTGAATTCCTAAAAAATTACTCAAATTAAGATTATTTTTATTATAAATCATTAATTTCTCATGTAATTTATCACGAATATATGATTTGAGAGTTAATTCCGATGCACATCAAAATATAATAGTTACAACGATTAAATTTTAATCAATTCGACCGGTTTCGATTAATTCATTTTTTAATTTTTCGGTTTGATTTATTGTAATATTTTTTGTTGTTAAAAGTCGATTAGATTATTAATTAATCGGTCGCTTTTTATAAATTAATAAGTTCTTATAAACTAAAATAAATAAATTAATTGTTATCTTTTTAATTAAAATTAAAAAAAATTGATAGTTAAAAACAATCTATTTTAAATATATCTCAAATTTTTTATTTTATTCAATCTTTAGTTAAATTTATGACTGTTTAATATTAATTGAATATTTTAAATTTTAAACCTCTTGTGATAACGATTTAACTTTTGGTTCAATTTTTAAAAAAGTAGTTAAAATAACTTTATGTATGATAGAAAAATCAATTATTTTTCTCAAATAGTACAAGCACTCTTATTTTCGATCCGTACACTAACGCTCACCCTCTTCTCCAACTCACGCCCTCTGTCTTCT
>JANIMX020000492.1:955824-969023 GCA_024582655.2 Erythroxylum kunthianum
TCTAGAGAGAGAAAAAGGATTAGTCCTAGGAGGGTCACGGGCCGGGTTGAATAAAGTTACGATCTTTTTACGTTTTGTCTGTTTGTCAGCGAGTTTTGAGTTAATTGGTAAAATTATTTTTTGGCCAAGTTTATAATCAGTCACGTATAAATATATTCATTTATTTTTAATTACATTTCGGTGAAAAAATATTTATAACCGTTCAAACAAATTTATTATATTTATACTCAAATTTTATATAAGATGCTTAAATTATTCTAATAAAAAATTAAACTTTATTAGAATTGACTCATATTTATGCAAATTGACTTATGGTCACTTCGACAAGGTAGTCGGAGGTCTCACTCCCCGGTAAGGAAGTGGTTGCCCAACTCGCCGGTGAGTAAGCGGGGGTTGCAAGGGAACAAAATTTAAATTTGAGATGTTATAAAAGTCAAACAGGAGTAGCCAAATTTATATCGTGTGTTCTTATTTGTTAGATCTGGAAGATTAAATATGATATCGGGTTTCATTTCATAACGTAACCCGATATCAGGTTTCATTTTACAACGTAATCTGATATCGGGTTTTATTTCACAACGTAATTCGACATCAGATTTCATTTTACATTTTCAATCAAACACACTTCTTTCAATCAGATAAATATAATATAACCCGATATCGAATTTCATTTTATAACGTAACTCGATGCCTGATTTTATTTTACGTCTTCAGTAAAACGTAATTTTAAATTAAATTAAAACTTAATTATCATATTAAAAATATATAATAAACAATAAAATTATGGGATTGAGATAAATTATTTAACTAATCAACCGTAACGGAAACGGATTTTGACAGTCATTTTCACCAGAACTATTTTGATTCAGGAACCTGTCAAACTTGGTAAATTGTTGTTATTATTATCCTGGAACCTGTCAGACTGTTATTTTACACTGTAGTGATCAACTTTTTAGCGGCACTTACTGAACACGACAAAGATCACAGGATAATACTTTGAAGATCTTTCCTGGATTAATTAATACTTCTTTAAATATTTGTTAAAGAGTAGAATAGTTTTATTGTGTCAGAAACTAAACTAGTGGTTTTTTTATCATCATCTCCATTGCTACACACAGGTTCCTACTACAAGAATGATGCATTGAAGTGGAGAGTGTTCCCATCTTGATGGAACTTCAGGAGCTGCTTAGAAATTGAATTGCAAGAATCTTCTGTATGGTTTCAGTAAAGTCAACTGGGTATCGGCTCGGCTTTGCGATTCATTCCTCCCAACTGGAAAGACATGGAAATTTTAGTAGATCCTCTGCTGAATCTAGGGAAGCTGATCAGCCAGATGGGCTCATGTTGATCAGTTAATTGTGTTAGTTCAGAAGGCGAAAACCTCCTTAAACAGGGAAGAAAAGCAATTGTTACCTGCGATACTTCGTACCTCTAGTTTGGATAGTTCCGAAACTGTCTCCATTCTGATTGATTTATCATGAAAAGAAAAACAAGGAGTCATTTTCACCAAGCGCACTGCAGTTTCCCTTGCCCAGATGTTCACCTTTCTAAGTCCAGTAACGGTGACCCACCGAGGACTCTTGGGTCCCAATGTTCTCTTTCTCCATATCCTGAAAGCCTCTGGTTCCACTACGAGCAGTAAGTTCATTGACCGGAACTGTCATAAGAAGGGATGCTTAATTTATTCCAAAGATGCAAATATAAAAGAAATTCATGATCATTGTTCATAGATCATTATGATTAATGTTGATCTGAATTCTCATGCTTCATAATAAGATCATTCTGATTTAAAGAGGTTAACCCCAAGCAACTTGTCTTCTCTAAGGTACACGGTAGAACTTTGTCGATAATTACCACCTTGCTACATCATGTATTCTGTATTAATTCTCTTCCATTGTTCTTTGAGAACTCATAATCGGATAGAATTGTTCCGGCAAGAAAATATCACGAATCGATATTAACGCATTCATAAAAACAGCAGGAATGATACTTATTAACTCAGTAAGCCACTGCACACCTTCTTTAATTTACATATCAAACCACGTAATCTTTCATCTTTCGCTTTCTCTTTTTAGTGTTCTCCTTGTTAGCATACATTGTGAGACTCATATTTCAACTATGTGAAAATGGAGGAATAGTCTCACCGTGTTCATTGCAGGAGCATTGTTTTCTATAAACCCATCAACACAAAGATTTGCGACCAGGATACCAACCACATCATCTTCGATGGTATCGGCTCAGCAGGGTCTGACTTCATATCTCACATATCTTCCAGGAGAAACAGCTGGATCACTCAAACCTGTTGATGTGTTCCTGTTATTCTTTCGTGATATAGGGTCAATAAGTTTGACACTGCCACTAAATTGCATAGTAAGATAATTTCAGTAAGAGAATTGAAAATCAAGAGCATGCTATATCTGGGAAGTGGGGACAAAGTATTAAGAAACCAAGCAATACTATCCTACGAATTCATTGAATTTCATTTATCCAAGAGACCACAACAATACCAACAATATAATAAAAGAAAATAAATACCAAAAAACACTTCTTAATGCTTCAAAAGCTCCTTGACCAAATAAAACCGTACCTAACTGAAGTGTAGAATGGTGGATATCCTTTCAAATTCTTTAGAGCTACAGTTAAGCTTTGTGAAGGCTGCCCACAAGTGCAGTATATACTTTTTCATCAGGTGTGAGACCAGCCCCAATCATTTCCTCGTACAAATTAAAAGCTTCTGAAGATCTTCCTTCCTTGGACAATCCCAATATCATTGTTGCGTAAATGACCACATTCATGATTAGATCCTTCTTACGCATTTCGTCGAACATTTTCAGGGCCTCGTCTACCATACCAAAGTTACACTCACCATGGGTAAGTGATGCGTATGTGTATATGTCAGGCATTAGTCCTTGAGCTTCCATTTTTTCTCTTAGCTCATAAGCTTCCTTCATTTTCCCTTTCTTGCTATAACCATCAATTAAAACATTGTATGTAATAACATTAGGCCTTTCTCCCTTTTGCTCCATATCCCGAAAGAGCCTCTTTGCTTCAACAAAATCCCCCTCCTTGCAATACATGTCAATCAAGGTAGTATAGTTCACAACATTAAGCATCAAACCTTTTTCCAACATTGAAAATAACCATCTTTTTGCTTCATCTTGTCGATTTAGTTTAGACAAACCACTAGCAATGATATTATAAGTGAAGACATCCTTATTAAATCCTTTTTTTTCCATCACAGCCAGTACCTTTAAAGCCTTATCTATGAACCCTCTTCTGCAATATCCATCAATAAGAGTATTAAATACGACTTGATTAACATCAAACCCTTTACTTTGCATTTCATTCAACAATATTTCAGCAGCTTCCACTTTCCCAGCCTTGCAAACACCATCAATCAAAGCTCCATATGTATGGACATTAGCGGCAATCCCTTTTTCAGCCATTACATCAAATAACATAAATGCCATTCTCAAGTTTCCAGCCTTGCAATTCCAGCAAATAATTGAAGTATAAACATGAACATCTGGTTCTACTTTCCTTTCGTGCATTTCTTCAAACAACTTCTCAGCTTGAGCAAATTTCTCATTACTTCCATACCAATCAATAAGGATTGTATATGTAGCAGCATTGTAAACGATTTCTTCCATCTCCATCAACTTCAACATCTCATTAACACCCCCAAAATCCATTATCTTTGTATATGCATTTAGAAGTGTGTTATAAGTGACAGCAGTAGGTTTAATCCCTTTAGCACTCATTTCAATCAACAAATCTTTAGCCCTTTGAACCTTTCCACTCTTGCATAGCCCATCAATCACAATCGTCAAAGAATATACTGTAATTTCTACATCAGACTCGAGCATGTTTTCAAATAGATTCATACATGCTTCCATTTTACCACATCTTTTCAAAGCAAGTAAAGAAACAATACAAGACCTCTCATCAATCTTTAACCCATTGCTCGCCATATAATTGAAGACCTCCAAACCGTAGTCAAACATATTAAGATCAGCATAAACTCTAAACAACATGTCACACAACTTCTCGACAAAGTTAGGCTCATCAAATTTACTTTCAACCAAAGAAACTAAATCTGATACCGGGCATCGAAGATCATCCTCCGTAACAGTAAAAGTTAAAAAATTCTTCATTTCTGCAAATTTTCTAGCCTTATACAATCTTAATATGAGGATTATATATGATTCCAAGTCAGGTTTAGAAGAAACAAGGGGTTGCTCTCTTTGAAGAAAGTTAATGAAAGACAAACACAAGTAAGGGGAGACATTTGGGTCAGAAAGGACAAAATTGATGATGCCTGAATTGAGATTAGAGAGCAAAGGTGGTGCATTTAGGAGGGGTTTGAGGCCTGATTTGATGAGGGTTTTAGAGATTTTCTTGGCAATTCCTTGGTTTTGGATTGAAATTGAGCTTGCAGGGATGGCTTTATTGAATAATCTCAAGAGCTTTGAATTAGACATCCAAGCATTATACAAGTAAACTGCTATGAGCTTATTAGGAAGAGAAATTGAGACTGTTTCTTCCTTTGTTCTATCTATCAATTGTCTCCACACTCCTTTGTCCACAAAACTAGTCAGAGTAACTTACCAAAAATCATTAACAAAACGAATCCACCACTTGATCATTCAAAGCCACCACAACGGTCTCTTTGATACGGAACCAACACTGTTTGTTGCCTAATCCTTACAACCTGCGTAAAACCCATACGAGCATATCACTAAAAGAAAGTTCTTCTCGCTGAATCCTACACCTTAAAAAGCATAAACAAAAGTGAAAAACAAAAACCTGAAATATCATATCATTGAACCTACAGACACGGACTTGAATTGGGTTTTATGCCAAAAGAAGAGTTGGGCATCAATTTTAGAATGAAGGTAAACTCAAACGCACTACATTTGGAAGAATAATCACTTACCTTTCAACTGGGTATTGATTTTTGGTACAAAAGCTTGAAACTTTAGGGATATAAAGAGGTAAAAAGCAGAACTTTGAGCTCCAATATACTAATTTCAAGTTATGAACAAACATGATTATGGGCTTAGTACCACTTCAAGAGAGACCCACGTTGAAGAATCTGAAACTCTGGCCTTAATCGTACGGTCACAAATCCATGGAAGATTTAGGGTAGAGAAACGTAGTTCAATTCAAGTTGAGAATTGACGGAGCACTAATAATTCTTCATTTTTATTAGTTTAACGTATTAGTATTTAATCAATGTTACAAGTCTTTTCTTTTTGGACTAATGTCCAACTTGATGGAATAATTAATAAATGCTAATGTTTCACTCTACTAGTTCGGATAAGACTGTGTATTACTGAACCTTCCTAAATTTTACGTATAAACGAAATTTTTACCGAGTGTTATTATTATTATAATTAATAAATGCTAATATTTGTACATGGTTTATATAATTTGGAACATATTTATCAATATTATTTAAATAAGTCACTTAGAGAAACATGAAATGGTAAATTTCTTATAAGTAAAAATCAAGCTTTTACTTAGTTATAAATTGTAGATATATTTAAATAGGTTAATTTCTATGCTATGCATTATAAGAAATTTAAAAGTTGAGTTTTTTTAAGTAAAAAAATGTTATAAGTTTTGTAAAATTAGAAGAGGTAACTAATGATTGGTCATGTGTTAATTGCATTTATATGATTAAATAATTTAAGAATTTTAATAAAAACATATTAATAACAATTAAGACAATGATTTTTAATTAATTATGATAAATTTATATATCCCATAAAAGTATGAATTTTATTTAATTTTTACTTTTGATATTTTAACAATAATTATAATTGGTTGAGATTGTTAACCTAAACAAATGCATATGTCCTCTTCAACAAAAACAAGATATGGAAAATAAAATTATCAATTAATAATAATAATTATTATTATTAATATTTATTTTTAGTATCATTGTTATCATTTATTATTATTGTTGTTATTACCACTATTTTCATAATAATAATTATTATGATTTTCCTACTAATTATTATTAATATTTTTAATCTTATTATTATTTTCCTACATAATAATAATAATAATATTATTATTATTTATTTCTAATTACTGAATTATTGTTGTTATCATATTGTACGGAAGATAATTATTATAAAAAAGGCATTTCCTATTTTGTCATTATTGTCACATTGCAATTTGCATACAGTAGTTATTAATCTTGAACTTTTTTCATTAAAAGAAGTCTTTGAAAAATGTGAAACTTGATTCTGCTTCATTCTCAATTATACCATCGATTCAAAATTATGATAATTTGGATATCTCAACAAATTATTAATCCTGAAAAGATTATGTCCTAGTACTTACTATCCATGGAAAAGAAAAACAAATTTGCTTTGGAAAACTGTTGATCTTTCGATAACGTCCCGTCTCAGGATTGGCTGATGTAAAGCACAGGGACAAGTCCAGCCATTTTTCCATCTCTTCCAGGTCGTTTCTTCTTGACCTGCCATAACATATTCAGATTAAACGATTAGCCACTGCTCGAATTCCTAATGGCAAAAACTGAAAATCTCTCCAGGTTCTAGCTTGGCAGTCTTTGGGTTTGAATTTGCTCGGTGACAGAGAAAGAATAGTAAGAGGAAAAGAGAGAACTGAAAGAATAGGCAATGTTTGGGTTGTCAGCTTAGTTTTAAATTGCCATCTGAGATTGTAATTACGATCGTAATCTTATGAGGAATTGTAGAATGAAGAGTATAGATTAGTTGTAAATGTAACAAAACAGGGTAATAGAAAATGAATTGAAAGAGAGTGAATGTTGTCTGGATGTGTTTGAGATATGTTTGAGGCCTGAAACATTAAAAACCAAAGTATGTTTCAACCATTTCAGACAACTTACATAAAACCATCCATCAACTTCATACTCGATTTCGAGCTCTTCACCTGCTGTTAAGTTAAGCTGCAAGTAGGAAAACTGTACTGTAAGCAATATATGGTATCAAGTGTAAATCATTCTAAGATCTTTTTTCTTTAGAGAAAGGATCGGGAATTCATATAGTCTGATCCGAATTGTGAAACTTACCTCATCATCTCCACCGGCAGTGAAGTCATATAGTGCTGATCCAAATTGTGGAGTTGCAGAAGAAACAGGTTCCTCATCCTGAGACTCATAGCTCGGAGGTTCATAATTCTGACGGCCAGACAAGGGGTTCTCAAATGACTCGTATCTTTGCAAGACAGCTGATTCGTAGGATGGAGGCTCTTCTCTTGGCTGAAAATGATTCAACATCAACTCAGGTGCAAGATAAGTAAGTGCAAGAAACCAAGGTATGACAGGAATTATGCAGCATCTGCTCTTAATACATGTGAATTATAAAGGTCTGAATTTTACCGGTGTTTGAGACTTTCCATGATCCTTTTTCTGTGAACTGAACAATGAAGGGTAGTTCATTCCTCCATAGAGGGAAGACATTGAAGTATCAGCTGATTCTGTCGAGTCTGGGGAAGATGAGCCAGATGACCTCACATCATCTTCCTGCAAATCCAATCAACTGCATTAGTTCAGAAGCTCACGACCACCCTAAAATGGAAGAAAACAAAGAGTTGTCTTCAACAATTGTACCTCTAATTCGGATGGCTCTAAAAGGGTCTTGGCCCACATATCATCATACCCAACTGAAGGTCTGGCAAAGATGTTCTCTTCCTCCACATCAGGAGCATCAGTTCCACTACCAGCAATAAATTCATTGACCTGGAATGGAAACATAAAACAACTTAATGAGCGCTAATCATGGATTTCATTATCACAATAACTGATCTAGATCTTTTATTTGATAAAAATATCGTTCTGTGAAAAGCGAAGGAATATTCTTACCCTGTTCATTGCAGGAGCATTGTTCTCTAGCAACCCATCGTCCCCAAGGTTTGCTGCCCAGGCATTAACCAGATCATCATCCAGGGTATCAGGCTCAGTAGGTGCTGGTTTGGACTCAAAAATGAGTTCAGAAATTCCAGTGGCGAAAGCTGGATCATTAAATCCAGTTGATGCGTTTATGTTGTGCTTTGTGCGGTAGTTGTCAATAAGTTTAGCACTGCCAAGTATATTTCATAGTAAAATAATACAACAGGGGAACTGAAAAATAGTTTGAACATATCATGGACCTGAACCACAGCTGCTGAACAATCTTTTATTCTTACCTTATTGGCCCCAAAGGCAGATACTTCCCTCTTGGAATGTAACAGAACAGCGAAACAAGATCCAGCAACTTCTCATGTGTTTCGTAAAGTTTCTTCAGCTCTTCGTCAGTCCATTCTTTACCTGCATTATCGTGGTAGCGAATGTCCCTACATCATGACAATATTTACTGAAACCCACGAAAAGGAAACTGTAACTTCCAAAGAAAATAGATTCAGGCGCTTACTTGATCAGTTCATCTTGGGCTGCGTACATTTCATCCAACACCATAATCATTGGACTGATTAAAACTCCAAGGCCAGTACCACTAGCTCCTTGATCTTCCCCATTACTAAAATGCAATTCTGATAATTGGGACTGTTCTCCACCAAGTGCCAAAGCATTTAACAACTCATAGATTTGTAGCCTAAAGGGCTCTCCAGATCTAATGGCCATGGTCGTTAGGGCTTGCGCAGCAACAATGCGGACCTATAATGAGACTCAAAACAAACGAGAAAACGAAAATAAATAATGGCCAACAACAACAGGAAACAGTATCGAGTTAAACTTCAGTTACTAAAGCTTTCAGTCTTTACTTGTGACTGAAAAATGCTTACGAGGGTGTGCATGTAATGTAACTATATACTATTCCTAAAAAAAGGTGCCTAATCTATCTTAAATAGTTGAGAAGATCAACTTGAAGATTTTCTACTAAATTAGAGACTGGTATGCAAGAATCGAGATTACATAGACAACGGTCAAACTCCATTTGATAACACTGCTGTTGCTGTATAACAAGTTATGGAGGCAAGTCACTTTTGTAAGTGTGGATTATTTTAGTATGTTTAAAACAAACGGGACTTAAATTTTTATCAAAATCTAATCAAATCAAAATTTGAGCTTATTTTTCTAAAGTGTAATTGAATTTAAGATTAAGTTTAAACTTATGAATTAAATTCGAACTACCTTATAAGGCACAAGTCCGACTTGACCTATTGACCTATTTCCTAAGGTGAGACGTGAAAGTTGGAAACTATATTCATGGAAAAACTATACAAATACGCATCAAATGAAAAAGTTGAATGAGCATTTTGGGATTTCTTTACATTCTGTTTTCATACTTATTCAAGCCAATGCAAATTAAAAGGTGTTTTAGATGGAATATAATACCTCCCAGCTCCCACTAAATGCACACCTTTGAAGTCGAGTCAATGCACTAGCCAGAGTGGGGTTACGAGAGTTGGCAGCAGCAACCATTTTATCTGGATCTAACAGCATCAGTGCAGTACCAGGAGGGGTTGAAGATTCCCAGGCATATTCATTAGCAGCATAATTTGCATTTTCTCCAAGGAACCATACCTGTATGTTCATCGTTTAAAGATATTAAAATCTGGGCTTAACTAATACAAAACTACTCTCTCTGCAGCATTTCTTGAATCAACTATAGAGTTTCTGTGAAGAATAAGGGTAATATGAGCAAGATTCTTACTGCTGCTTGGACTAATCGCTGCAATGCCAGAGCTGATTTTGGATCAGATGCAGCAACCCTATCTACCGACGTAAGTCCTAGCATTGATCCAGGCTGTGGAGGTGGTAGATCAAGAACTATAGTGACTGCTTCTAAAGCTGTGTGTTTTCCTTCAGGACCAGCTCCAATAAGGCATGTCTACAAACAAAAGTCCATCGATTTAATCAACACTATCGATTGTTTTAATCAGTTTCTACGTCTAATTGATTTTCCTTCTCATAATCAGACAATCAACTTGAATAACTTCAATTAATGAATCTAATCTCAAGTTAAAGCATACTTTCCAGAGTAGTTGTAAAACGTCAGCATCAATTTTTCCTGGGACTTTTGTAGCAAAGATCCTTGCGATTTCAAGCAGAGTAACAGCCATACCTGGAGTAGCCTGGCGAACCAATTAAATAAACGAGAACTATAATTCACAACTTTGCCTAAACATCACAAAAAATAAAATGAAGTCTTAACTTTGAAAATCATAACTAGGTTGGCATTTGATTTTTTATTATTTAATTTTAGACTTTTTCAAATTTTAAATTGAAATGAATTTTGAATTTAAACTTTAAAATCTTTTTAATTCAAAATTTAAAATTAAACTTTATTAATTTCGTATTATACGGACTCAAATCCAAACCTTTTTTTCCTATTACAAGCAATGATTTTATTGACTGGTCATGCTACTATAACAAGCTCCAACCATTAAGAACTAATATTAATAGTATAGTTCATCTCTTCTCCTCTTTTATTTCCTGATGAAATTATAATCTTAAAGTGAAAAGTACTGAAGTTCAAGCACTTGAGACTTGATTGAATTTGATAAGAAGTAGGCTTGCACCTGTAAGATATGAATGCGTACCTTAAAACGAGCATGTAACGTAAGTAAAACATCATTTACTATTGTTGCTGGCCAAGCTGGATCAGAAAGCTCTGATGCAATAATGGTTTTTAGTTCTTCAAACGATTCATGTGGGCTTTGCATCCATATTAATGCCTTGATTACCATTGCTCGAACATAAGCACACTCGCATGCTACAGTTGTCCGTACTACCTCCATTAAAGAAGCTAGCAAGTTCGCGACTGTATCGTGGGCAACTGTTACACTAGATGTTGCAGCTTTTCCAGCACCTAAGCAAGCACAGAGAGGAGGGAAAAAGGAAAGAAGACTGCATTAAGTTAAACATCACTAAAGGAAAACTTTACATATCGCTTATAAACTATGTACATAAACTATATAATGCTGATACTCAAGGGCATTCCATGGAATGGTCACGTTGGAAAGAGAACTTCTGTAAACATAGGGTGGAATGATCTCATAAAAAAAGCAAACTCATTTATAGTTAAGGTTGGAATGGAGAAGACACTGAAAATGAAGTTAAAGAGAAGTAACGCTAAGTTCCCAAGGCCTAACCATAATTTGTTAAAAGAATCAAGAAAAGAAAAGAAGGGAGACAGAAGAAGATCAACACAAAAATTACCTGGTCCATATGGGTTTTCACTAAAATCTAAATCATCTGTAGAAACATTAACCTCTTCATCAATGTCGTCATAGCCCAAAGCAAAAGCAGCAGCACGACTTCTCCCCATCTCCTGAACAACTCTTGCTGCAGCATGAAGCCCCGGCCTTGAGAAACTACGGAAAGAACTCTCCAACCTATTCAATCAAAAGTAATAGAAGGAAAAAGAAAAAAAGGCATAACTCTAACCAATTTTGATCCACTTTATAAACCAACATCTAATTAAGAAGCCTATCTGAATTCAGCTAAACAAAGTTAGACATTGGAGAGACAGAAGGATAATGTGCTCTGTCGACCTCCTTAGCACAAGTTTAAGGAGAGTTCGTGGCTGCCTAGTTTTTTGAGGAATATCTTTCGAACCCTTTGATTTCTTGTCTTCCGGCAACTTCATAACCTCTCTGCTTAACTTGTACCACCCTACAGCCCTCTCTTCGGTCCTGCAAGTACATGTAAGCAGAATCAGATGTTGCAGAAATAGCCAAAAAGGCAAAAGAAACCAAAACAAAGTTAGACTGTTTAATTTCACCACAAACTATAGTCATTCCATCACTCCATTTTAGCTTATTATAGTTGCGTAACAGCCTCCTGATAGAAGAAAGACATAGTGGTGGCAGAAGAATTTCATGCCATCAAAATACCTAAACAAATGCAGCAGGAGAAAAAGAAATCACCTCTCTGAGTTGTCATATTTCCCTAGCAAGCATAAGATTGCCTCAAAACAAACTCTTTCACTGGGATCTACGAGCAGTTGATGAAGGATTGATTTGAACTGAGATTTCATGTCAGGCCTTTCTGAAACAGAAATTTCAATAAGCCGAAAGAGACGTGTAGACTCCAACTCAAAGAGATAAAAATGTACTTACCATCCAGTGCACGGGCTCTACAAATTGAATGGCACAACCTAGCAAGTGCAACTTTGGCAAGTACATCATCCAAATGGAGGGCATGAAGCAGTTTTTCTAAAGATCAAAATTTTTTACAATGTTACACGAACCATGAAGTGAAATTGTAGTCTGTCAATATAAATTCCATAATGCAGTGCTTCTACAAACACGACTAGATATGTTTAACAAGATATGGTCCCTGACAACAAAATGAAATCAAGCAGATTCTAAGTTGACCACAAAAAAAGTACTCTATTCTATGCTAAAGGAGATTTCATGGCAAAATTTAAGAGTAGATGACCTAAAAAGAAGTTGCATATATGCATATGAAATGAAAAGCAAGCAAACCTCAGTGACCAAATGTTTCAGAACTTTGACTGAACGACAGTGGAACTAGATAATGAAACGAACTTAAAATAGCATAAAGCAAGTAAAATAAAAAACTGAAAATTTAGCATATCAACTCAAAGTGATATGCTAATGCTAATTCTTATCCTTTTTCTTTTTTATTTCAATAAAAATGGAATTATTAGCTGAAAGGATTTGAGAAGCATACCTATTGGTTGATCTAGCTTTCCTGCAGAACAATATGCAGATGAAATCATCGGGTGATATTATTTCCAAATCTTATACCTTGAAAGAAATCTAGTCTCATGGTGGACAAATCTTTTAATATAGTTGATAGACAAATACCAAATGTCATTGCAACTGCATAAGGGTCTTTTGTTGCCAACTCAGAGAGAATTCCTAAAGCATGCCTCACAGCAACAGGATCAGGACAGAAAACCCTACGGAAAAAAAATCAAATTTAGCTTTCCATTCATCAGAAAAAAAAACCTACTTAAGAGTTCAAAATGAAACAAAACATATAGCGATTGAAGACAGCAGCAAAACTTACGAGAGAGAATGTCATTTCCATTGTTCAAGCGTTGCATATGCATATACAATGAATACGTGAAACTAGCTAAAACAAGATAATAATCAAACAAAATAAAGGAGCTACAAATTTTCGATCAAGGCAAAAAATGTACCCCTGTGCAGCGCGCAGAAGAAATGCTGGGTTTCCAGGATCTAAAGGAAGTCTTCTCAATGCACTTAGAGCAGCATATTGTAAATTG
>JANIMX020000492.1:1169109-1180465 GCA_024582655.2 Erythroxylum kunthianum
ACATGCACTTAATATTTTTTAGTTTGTAATTAAATAATAATAATAATACTAATTATTATTATTATGAAGATATAATAATTATTTTTGCTTAAGTTATGAATTGTTAAATAAGAATATTTTAAAAAATACGAATTTGTTATAAATAAACAACAATAATTTATTAATATAAATAGCAATAAGACCTAATCAAATTAAGATCATAATTAAAAATATATTATTTTAAATTAGATCTAATAAATTTTTTAATTAAAATTTAACTTTAAATTCGATTTAATTTTATATTTGAAAAATCTAATTTGCCAACCTTAGCCATCAAATTAAATTATTTAGATGACTAACCCTACCAAAAATCAAGTTGCATGAAAAAGCAACTTCGATCAAGTTGCTTAGCAACCTAAAGCCATCGTAAGAGTTGACTATACATTAAATAGTCATATTACGAGAAGAATCAACTCTCTTTTGTTCTTATCATATGGTTTTTGCATATACTCATGTTTTTTTAGCAAGTTGGTTCATAGGAATATAATAATTACATCTTAAATTAAGATCTTGAAATTATTAAATTTGGCCTCCTATTGATGGAGACCAGACTTTATTTATTAGCTTTGTAGTATTTTTTTTATATATAAGAAAATAAATGACTAATCGTTGAGCAGCTGGTAAGGTTACTCTTTTGTGACATAAGATCATGAGTTTGAGTCATAGAAACAGTCTCTTTGTAAAATACAAGGAAAATGCTACGTACAATTGATGACCCTCACCCAGTCATTACAAAGCGGAGAGACTGAGTTTGTTGTGTTGTAATATTAGATATATAAATGACAAAGGAGTTATATAATACTTAAATAATAATATATAAAAATAAATGATAATTTTTAAAACATGCTAATTAAAATAAAAATATAAAAAATCAAACTAATTGGAATTGCAATGTAATTAATCCTTTATAATATACACTTATCATGCAATGAACATCTTTAATAGTTAACCATAGTAAGTATTTTTAGGTCTAATTTGATAACCAATAATAAAGGAATCAAAATAAAAAAAAGAATATAAAGTGAGAATCGGAATAAGAATTGATTATGTGTATTTGGTATAGTATTAAGCAAAGTTAATAGTTATGTTAATATTTGGTATTAAATATTAATGAGAACGTTTTTTACTCATATTTAATTATTATATAATTTATTTTGTACATAATTAATTAAAAAATTTATTAAAATTTTTTATGGTTGAGCTGATTCAACTTTTTAATTATTAAGATTTTGTTAGTTCTTTTTATTAGTTAAGGGTAAGGCTACGTATTACTAGACATTTCTAAACCTTGCGTATTAGCATGAATTTTATTGAGTATTGTTGTTGTTGTTAGAATTTTGTTAGTCCTAAGATTGATAAGTTATTTAAATAATATTTAAATCCGTACAATAATGGCACTTATTTATATGGTTTGTGGGATTGTTACACAAATTTCTTATATAATTTAATAAAATTTCTAAACATTTTATAATCTTTAAAATTATTGAAATTATTTCTTTTAGTTTAAACTTTTTTATGTTTTTAGAATTCGGTTAAAAAATAATGACGAAATACATGTAATATGAACATTAAACATAAACTAATTATAGTTAGGGGTAAGGCTATGTACTACAAGACCTCCTCAGACCCTAGGCAGAAGCGAGATTTTTACTGGATGATGATGATGATGTTGTTGTTGTTGTTGTAATTATATGCCAATAATATCGTAATTTAACTCAGCTCTTAAATTTGTCTTGAACTAATTAAATTTGAGTTAAATTAATAATTGAAGATAAATATAATAAATTATTAATTTGAGTCTAATTTAATTAATTCGTTTCGAGTTTAAGAACTAGATTGAATCATTATATAAATAATATTTAATTAGTTCATATTTAATATTTATATTGTATGTGCTTCATCATTTTTAAAAAATTGAATTATAGTTTATAAGAGAAGGAATTTTTCTTAAAAATTTGATTTTTTTTGAAAATCAAATAATTTTTTAAGGTTTCTTGAATTATAGAAGAGATATATATATGTCTTTTACTCCAAAAATTACATTATTAAAATTTCAATTTATATTAGGCACGTGGACGAGTCTTGGAGTGACTGGTAAGGTTATTTATTTGTGACTAAAAAGTCACAAGTTCAAGTTACAAAAACAGCTTTTTTGTATAAAATACAAGAAGAAGGTTGTGTATAATTGATATCATTCACCCGACTTTTGCAAAGTGAGGAAATTAAAATTATTGTGTTGTGTTGTGTTATATGAGGAGTGTGGGTATATAAAAAGTTTAGTATTTAAGTTTCAATTCTTAAAAGAATAATTTTCAAAGTGAATTTTATGACTATTTATGGTAGACAAGAATAAAAATTAGCATTCAATTTTTAAGATTGTCTTATCCAATAGTCACTGCTACAAAATAGACTTTTACCGACAAATATTTTACAAGCACAACGATGACATATGCGTCGTTAAATTTATTGACGACAAAAAAATATTCACCGTCCCTTTGTCGTGTATGAAGGTGTCGGCATCTAATGGACGACGAATACTGATTTCATTGTGAGATTTTATACAACGACGATTATTTTCGTCGTTAAATTTTACTTGTAATTAACTTACTGTACAAATTAACGACGATTATTCCTCAGCACTTTAATAACAAATAATGGTATTTAATATTAATTTTCTATTTGTGATTTTTGTATTCATAATATTAAATAGTTTTTTTTATTTTATATAAGAATGTAACAAAAATTGTTACTACAATTAGAAAATATTATATTACTCATTGAAACCCGCCATAATAGTTACATAATTCTATTTTATCTAATCTCACCAATATATATCTAAAGAGTTTTCAATTGGTGTAGTGTCCAACAAGTAAAGGGATTCCTTTTATAACAAAAGAAAACCCCCACACTTTGTCTTCTTTCTAATGTGGGATAACTTGCCCACTTTAGTTTCCAATAGAAATAGCGACGAATCTTCGTCGCCCATTCATTAACTTCTACTTCGCCTATGAATGATATTCGTCGTTTATTTATTTCTTAATTTTCTATTTTTTGCTACCACGATGAATACATAATTTCGTTGTTATGTGATAGAAAAATACTACCAGGCGACGAATATCTTAATTCATGACCAATTTTTTGTCGGCAAAATTCTATTTTGTTGTAGTGAGTAAAAAAATTTAAATAAGATTTTTTATTAAAAAATAAGAATTATAGATGAACATATAGTTAACTTGGAAAAGGATAAAGAAAATATTACTTACGTGTTAATAACAAAGAATTTATGTCTCGGCAACGCTATCAAAAACCTAGTGTTTAAGTAAAAAATAAACAACACAATAAACTCAATCTTTTTATTTTGCAAGAGTGAAATTTATTAATTATATACAACCTTTTTTTTATTTAAAAAAATTATTTATATAATTTAAACTTATAACCATTCCGCCAAAAAAGAATAATCTTCCGGGTGGTCCAAGAATTGACACAAAGTCAGAAATAAACATCGCAAAGAAAAACAAAGGGCTTATCTTGTAGTTTAAGATGATTGGTGGACGGACGTCATAAAGGAGAATCCAAAACTATAGGCTTCATTATTTACTATTTTAAAAGCAAAAAAAAAAGTCCAAATTCCAAAACCATGTAAATTTTGCTGTGGATGGGATTATCTTTTATTTCTAAAATTAGTTGAAGAATGCCTTAAAAATCAAGACAACAAAATCAGTATTCTTGTTTTGCGGGAATTGAGTGAGAGTCATTAATTATATGTAATTTTGTATTTATATTTTACAAAAAAATTATTTCCATAATTCAATTTCAGAACTTTCAAATCATAAAAGAATAATCTTATAAATTATTCCAAGATTTGTCCAGCCTTTAATGATCAATTAAAATATAAAAAATGTTTCTTTGTGAAAACATGAAAAAAATGGATTGGTTTAGTAGTAATTTTAATATTTTAATTTATTATAATTTTAATATTTTAATACATATAAAAATAAGAAGTCTTTTGTACATTTTTTTAATTTTAGACATTATAATGAATAATACAAAATTAACTAAGTTTCATGTAATTAAATAACTTGAATTGAATAGATATAGATACGTACCGTATGTATATGAAAAACGTGATTCAATGGATTGTTACATTGGAACAATCGCGCCAAACCCACAGGAAAATGCAACAGATGGTTACTTATAAACCCAATAACTTGCTTTGATCATCATCACTTTCATCTTCTTGCTTTGATCTTTCAGTTGTCGTTGTTTTCTCTCTTCTGACATGGAACTAGAACAACCCATCTTAGAAGAAAGTGTCCATAAACTGGGCACAACCCCAGTTATAGGACCAGGTTCATCATCAACTTCAAAGGGTAGGTCTGGTTCTTCTTCATCCTCCGGCACTCACCTTTGTTCTTCTCGCTCAGAGTCATTCAGGACACTTGACATGGGAGTGCCTAAGAGCAATTCAGCAGAGGAGAAACTCTCCTGGTTACGTTCCCAAATCATTGGAGATGATGTTGAGTTTGATTCACACTTTGGAAAACGCACACTCACATATGCTGATCACACTGCGTCTGCTCGATGTCTTCATTATATCGAAAACTTTGTCACTGTCAACGTTCTTCCCTTTTATGGTCAGTTTCTGATATAATAATCATATGTTCGTACAAGTTTCTTATCCTTTTGACTTTAGCTTACTTAACTTGACCAATCTATAATCTTTCTTAGACAAATGATATGATTCGTCTGTGTTTAGAACACCAGAATATGAAACCTTTGAGGATCAAAAGTAGAACAGTGGCTCTAATGGATGATTGTATGTATTGATGGTAGGGAACACTCATACTTGCGACAGTTACGTGGGGCATAGAACCACGATGATGGCACGTGAAGCTATTAACTACATAAAAAGCTGCTTAGGAGGTGGACGTGACGATGCAATAATGTTCTGTGGCTCAGGTTCTACGGCGGCCATTAAAAGGTTACAAGAAGTGATGGGGATTTCTGTGCCATCAACTTTAAGAGACACAGTTTTGAAATGTCTAAGCAATGAAGAGAGATGGATCGTCTTTGTTGGACCTTATGAGCACCACTCGAACATCCTTTCATGGCGTCAAAGTTTGGCGGAAGTGATAGTGATTGGTCTGGACGAAAGTGGACTAATAGACATTGAAGATTTAAAGCAAAAACTTGACTTGTACAAGTATGCGAATAGGCCAATTTTGGGATCATTCTCAGCTTGCAGTAATGTCAGTGGAATTTATTCTGATACTCGAACGATTGCCAGGCTTCTTCATCAGTTTGGAGGTTTTGCTTGCTTTGATTTTGCGGCAAGGTATATCATTAAAAACATTCTCTACTCCTGAACTTTGAATCTTTTCAATTTCTGAATCCTAACGATCAGATGCTGACTAAAACTTTGTCTGTTCCTGAAGTGGTCCTTACGTTGAGATTGAAATGAGATCAGGAGAAGTTGATGGTTATGATGCTATATTCCTTGGTCCTCACAAGTTCTTGGGAGGCCCTGGATCACCAGGAATACTTCTGATGAGCAAAGTTCTTTACCAATTGAAGTCTTCACCTCCATCAACTTGTGGTGGTGGAACTGTTGATTATGTTAACGGATTCGACGAAAAGGTATGTGTAATCTATGCCAATTCAGATATCAGAACAGGACAGTTAGTACTTTTCACATTCTTAAGACATTGAATTAGAGATGCATAAAGGGTCAGGCTCAACTTTGCCGTTTGGTAGGGTTTCAAGCCAAGCTCAGATTTAAATCAAAAGATTCGGGTTTCATCCCTAGATGAAATTTAGTGTAGTTAGTCTATTATAAGTTTGACACTATCAGCTTCAATTGCAGGACACCCTTTACTTGGAAGATATAGAGGAAAGAGAGAACGGTGGAACTCCTCAAATTATCCAAACAATCAGAGCAGCATTGGCTTTCTGGGTGAAAGAATTCATCAGTTTCGGAGTGATGGAAAGACAGGAAGAGAAGTACATAACCAGAGCACTTGACAGGTTTCTTCCTAACAAAAACATACAGATTCTAGGCAACACAAGTGCCAAGAGACAAGCTATCATGTCTTTCCTGATATGGTCTACAAGTAACAGTCCAAATGGGAGACCAATTGATGGTAAGGATTCAGAAGATAGGAAGAGTCTTTACATGTGGGGAGAGACAGGGAATAGAAGGGACAAACCTCTTCATGGATCTTTTGTGGCAGTTCTTCTCAGTGATCTCTTTGGTATTCAGGCCAGAGGAGGCTGTGCTTGTGCAGGACCCTATGGTCATAAATTGCTCAACATCGATAAAGCCACGTCTCACTCCATAAGATCTGCCATAGAGAAAGTAAGCAAATCTGAAATTCTTAATAACTTTTTCCGATTTGATCGAGTTCCAGACCAAGCTTAAAAGCTTCAGATTTCGAAACCTAATATCATTTGCTACCTAATGTCACAGGGTTATGTTGGAGTGAAGCCAGGATGGACAAGAGTTAGCTTTCCATACTACATGTCAAATGAGAAATTGGAGTACATTCTTGGTGCTATAGAGTTTTTAGCAATCTATGGCCAGAGATTTCTTCCATTGTATAGCTTCAACTGGAAATCTGGCAGCTGGTGTTTGAAGAAGAAGGCATTCCAGAACCTGAAAGGCAAAGAAACAAGTGGTGTCAGGGATGTTCCGAGACCATTGGTAACTACAACTCAAGCAAAAGTAATGGAAGATAATAAGATCATAGCAAATGGCAGGCCTGAAAAGAATGTGAGCATGTATGACTCCTACCTGGAATTTGCCAAATCCATTTCAATCCTGCTTCCCAAGTTTCCTGATCATCGAAGAATTCCCAAAGACATAGATATTAATCTCTTGCACTTTCGAGTTTAGTTTGTCATTTTTTGTGGTTCTCTTTATATAGGAATGACTGCAAGTTTAGTTTGTCATTTTGATGTTGTTGATTCTTTTCCTATATATAATACACAATTCTTAACAATTAAGCTCTTGTTAAGATTGAAAATTGGTTGGGTCGGACCTAATCTAGATCGTAATTAAAATCAATGATTAAAAAATTATTCCAATCCAATTTATTTAACTGTAAAAATCTTAAATTGATTTATTTTTTAGTTCAGTTTTTAATTTTTCAGTTCAATTTACCTTAATAACTCGTGTTATGAAAAATTGATCGATTTTTGTTACTACTTAATTTTTATAAATCAAAATAAACTAAATAATTTATATTTAGTAGTCTTCTTCTTCAATTAAATTTTAGTTTATTCAATGAGTAAGAACAATATTCTTTATTCATATTTCGGTTTAGTTTTTATAACATTACTTATTCTTAAAAATCAATATCAATTGCAAAATTAAATGAAAATGATAGAAAACTATATAATTAACATCAGTATTTACTCCAATTCATAAAATTTAAGACCTTCAATTTAAAAATTAATAAAACTGGAAAAGGAAAATGAGAACTCAGTTAACACCATGTTATAAAATAGGCCATAATATATGATAAGAAGCAATGGATGATTTAATATAATAAAAAATGTGATAATAAAAGATATCAATTTATCACGCGATTTCATTACTTTTACTAAAAAATAATATTTTAGATATTATGTAAATATTTTAATGCATACTTAAATTTTCTCTAAGTTCTCTTCCATTAATTTTCTGACCTATTAAGAATATTGACAGTTCACATAGTTAGCGAAATTTCTTCATATAAACAGTTATGTTTATTAATTTGTCATATTTATATATAATTACTAGTATAAAATATAAAGATAACGTTATTTATTTTATTTTATCTTGACTATATTATATTTATTAAATTTTAATAATATATTATCAGTCTAATATGATAACGAATTAAACCTTTTATTATATTTTCCTTACTAATTATATAATAAATTGTAAAATGTATAACAAAAATACTTTATTATCTTTTTATGAATATTTAATAACAATATTAATCAATTTAACATAATAATATATCAACTATTTTATTTTATAATGTTCTTAATAAATAAGAAAAATATTTTCTTATTTTATATTTATAATTTAATTTTTATAAGTAATTAATAATATAATTATTTTTTACTATTAAATAAAAAATTATGAAAAAAATTAGTTTGTCATATTTACATATTAAACAGTATAACAATGTTCAATATATAATATTATGTACTTTTATTAATAATTAATGAATACCAATCACAAGGGAGGTTTAAATGGCTAGTTTTCAATTTCGGCATATCTCTTCTCTACCTCCTCCTATATTTGCTTCTTTCTTTTGGAATATAATGCCAATCTTTACTATTAAATAATGATATCAAATACAATTATCAATTATCTTTTGAAAAATGACGTCATATTAAATAATAATATTTTTGGCAATTAATAAATTATATATTATATTGTAATTATATTTTATATAATTGAAAAATAATATTAGCAGAAAAACATAGCTTTTTTTTATATAAAGACAAACATGCAAAAGCATCACTATAAGATAAGACATTCCAATCAGGTTGGCACCTCAAACCCTACTATTCATTTGTAACATTCCTTATATTATTAATAAATGACAAAGAGCAAAGTTACAGAGAAATTTGGAGGGGCATTAACCAAAGCCAAACGAGTTCAGCTGAAACGATAGTTTGGTAATCCAAATCTATCCCTAAAGAAGTCTTCCCTAACAAAGTCAGGAATTAAATCCCACCAAATGAGACCAGATATTCCAATGCCATGATTTGCTAGCTTATCAGCACATTAGTTACCTTCCCTGTATATATGAGAGATAATAAAATGCATATGTTTGGTAAGTAAAATACAATTGTTTTACCGGTTTTGAAGTGTCCAAGGCACGGAGTTACAGTTTGTAAAAGCCGAAACTACTAGTTTTGAATCACATTCCAACCAGATTTTACGCCAACCATGTTTGTGAGCAATCTTAATAACAAGCATAGCACCCATCAACTCAGCATAAAAAGAGGAATGAGAGCCTAGATTTGCTGGAAAGCGGCCTAGGATAGCTGCTCTATTGTCCTTGAATAATTCACCATAAGCGGCCAACCCAGAAGACCCATGAGCGTTACCATCCGAATTACATTTAATCCAACCACATGGAGGAGGAGTCCTAATGCTTTCTTTTATCCGAGGAGCGGAAGAAAAATGCCCTTGCACATTAAAACTATGCAACAATGCTAAATCAGAAACAGTATTGAATGTGCAACTTTTACTATACAATCCGGACAAATAGATATTGGAGCTTAGTAGAGCGATAGTAGAAGAAAGAGTCGTATTTTTGTTTTCAAATCTTACCAAATTCAGCAAAAAACATAGTTGACTAGTAATATGACATTACGTTAAAAATTGATAATTTTCTTATAATATTATCAAATTACAAAATAAAATAATGAAAAATAACTTATTTATCCATTTATTAAATACGAAAATTAAACTTAAGTTGCAACAAAAAACTTTATAGAGAAAACTACAATAAGGGTATATATTGTTTAATTAATTTATTATTAATCTTTATCTACCCCTAATATCTTTTTCTTTTACATCTTTTTTCATTTAGCTTGTTGAATGACTGAAAAAATAACTACTTTTTTAGTAAAAGAAAATAAAGACTTTCAGTCTTGTTAAAATGCTAGCCCCAGTCCTTTTCATTAAGTTAAACATTCCTAGATTAATTAAATAACAAAGCAATATTAAAATCTTAGATAAAGAAAAGAATATAATACTTATGATATAATAAGACAATGGATTAGTGTCAATTAGTTATAACCCAATTTGCATTTCCCACCTTATCTACTAAGTCTAGTAGAATTAAATTGTTCTGAAGAAGAAGAAGAATCATCTTATCTTTAAAGTAATGTTGGCAATGATTGGACCAAACATGAACATAAAAATAGAAAAAAAAAATCAAGATCAAACCTTAATCTAATAATATTCGAAGATACTTGAATTTAGTTAAATTTAGTTTGACTCGTTAATTTTAGATTAACCTGACTTAGAATTGAATAATTTGTTAAAATTAATTAGATGTAAATCAGTTCAGTTTAAAAACTCAAAATGAGATTATTTTACTTAAAATTTTCAAGTTTCCGGTCACGCCAAATAGTCTAAACTCGAGTTCGATTTGAAACTCAAAATAAAAAAATTCAAACTTACATTATATATATTTTAAAGGATATATTATATATATTAAATAATAATATTTATTCAATTTTATAATATTAATCAAAATTACAAATTATATTTATTAATATTTGAAGTTTCAATTTGTTAGTAATATATTTTTGTGTTAATTTTGATGTGGAGTGAAAAGTATGTCTCGTCCAGTTACATATGAATTATAATAAATTAAATAAAGTCATTTAAAAATAATTTCTATATTAATTAAAGGTAAGATTACGTATTAGTGAACCTATTTAAATTTTGCGTATAAGTAAAAATTTTATTAAGCGTGTTGTTGTCGGTGTTGTTTTCTATATAAATTAAAAAAAAGAATAATTTAAATTTTAGTCAATTAACTAATGAATTAACACATTAATTTTTAGTAAGGATGAAAATAGTGTCTCAAGTCCAATGTAACTTAAATAATTGTAACGTTTTGAGATTTGACTAAATTACTTTCGAGTCGAGTTGATATTCTCAAATATGAACCTCGTTTTAAATTCAATCAATTTAAAATTTTGTTCATCAACTTGGACTAGATTAATTTATTATTTGTATTTTTGTTATTTATTTTTAATCTATTAATTAATAAAACTATTTTTAAATAACTATTTAATTTATTAACTCCATGTGTAGATTGATGTGGAATAAAGTCTGCTTATTTAGTATTCTACATCAGCAACATTATTAGGGAGAATTAATAGTAAGTTATATTTGTAATAAATTGAAAGTTTAAGAGTTCGATTAATATAACTTATAATTGTGTTCAACAATAACACTCAGTAAAAATTCTGCTAATAAGTATGATCTGGGGGGTCTAAGCATTCGACTAACATAACTTATAATTGTTTAGTATCATAAAATTGAATAAAATATTAAATGTTATTTATAATTTGTTTATTTTACAATATTATTTTAACTTAACCATATGATTAGTGTATAAACATATAGTATTGCTAAAAAAATTAGCAAATTTTCTAAATTACTGTAAAAATTATGTGCTGCAATCATGAAAGAAAAATGTGGAAATTGCTTAAAAAATCCACATCTGAAATGTAAAAAACGTTCTTAGCCTCTTTTTGGTGAAAAAACGTTTTTGTTGTCTCAAACAAACTTATT
>JANIMX020000492.1:1378755-1392109 GCA_024582655.2 Erythroxylum kunthianum
TTTCCACATGGCATCTTCTTATTGGTTCTTATAAAGTAAGTGTAAGGTATACACTTGAGTACTAATACACGTATATACGTACTTCAATTGGGCTTGTACCCGTATAGGTACAGATACGCGTATGCATGCACCTTTTTTTTGTCCTTACTCCAATTGATCAATTTATGCGTACGTATTTACAACAAATCCTACTATGGTCAAATTTGGGTCATTACATAGAACTTGCATGATATGATTTAAATGAAAGCATGATTGCTAGATGCATGAATACTTTGATAAAATAAAATGTGATTGACTAATATGCACGAAATGTTTAACAAATGTGATTTGGTTATATGAATATGCACACCAAGTGTAGTCACTGGCTGTAAGCCATAGTGATGATGTTTAAAGTACCCACTGGATAGTTGGGTATAGATAATTCGGCTTGAAGCCGCGTTTATTAATTGATTTCGAGTGGATCGAATTATGTAAGACATGATGCCTTGTTTTGTTGATTTGATTGGTGAAGTCAACAGTGATCACTGGGTATGCAAATAGGCTCTCGTAGTGTGACGAAGTCCTGTGAAGCTTGTGAGTGAGTCCTCGTAGTGTGACGAAGTCCTGCAAGACTTGCAGATGAGTCCTTATAGTGAGACGTAAGTCCTGCAAGAGACTCGAGTGATCGTAATCTGGATTCGCCACGGATGAAAAGTCGAGTCAACGCCAAGGTGAGATTATTTTTACTTATTGTTGAAAAAATTTCTCGGTAGGTGTGCACACTAGTTGAGCCGATTAGTGGTTGCACACAAGGGTGATTTGGCTTGTCCCGAGAATTGAATTCTCATGCCGTTTTGCAATATGATATTGCTTTGTTGTTCACATACGATGTATGTTATGTATATTGACGTGTATCCATAGGCTCGACCTATGTGATATGTATGTGTTAGCGAGTTAGTCAGGTTACCTCGATTGTTTTAGATTGCAACTAGGTCTATTTGTAGTATATGTTGTTCCTGTTCACTGAGTATCGTTTGTACTTATTCCATTCAATTTCTAACCATGCAGGCTAAAGTGTGAGCCGAGAGCTCAGAGTTGATCGTGCAGCTATTACGGGGCCTATTATACGTGAGTATTCTTTTGATAAATTTTGTATTCCTAATTGTTAGTAGTTTATGTAATTTGATTTTTGTAATTAAATAAAATTATAACTTCGGTATCCCTAAATGTCGTTTAGTTTGACTAGACCTATTGTTATCCATAACTTCGGTACACTTGATTACATTTTTGTACAAAGTAAAGCATACAAACAAAACTAACATAACAGAATAAGCCCAACACAAATTCCCAGGAAAAAACACCACAATCTAAAACAAACACACAACAACTCACTTTCTCTTGCTTTTTCCCTTTGTTTATTCTTTCAAGAGAACAGAGCATCTCACCCATTACAAGCCTTCTTTAGTTACCTTTCACAGACATTTACACAAACACATTCAAAGCACATTCCTTCCTTTTTTATCTCTCTACTGAACTAACTATGATTTTAGCTCTTAATCTCTCTCTCTAGCCATCTTCATTCCCTTTCTCGCCGCCGCCGACCACCTAATGGACAAATTCTCTCACCGGAAGCCAGTTCACCGTCTCCATGGCCGCCGTTCATGGTGCTGCTCGTTTACTGTCCCTCCGGCCAGCCCTGACAACCCAGTGATAATCAGGAAAAGCCTTTACAGAAAACCCGAATCGACCCTCAAACCCGGACCCATCTCGTTCCCAAGCTCGCCGAAATCGGGGTTGAACTTGGTGGGTCGGATAGACCCACGTCGGATTCTGTCACCCGGTCGCGTCTCGCCGATCGAGTCTGATAAAGCTACCGACTTTGTTCGAGAACCCGTCCCTGACCCGTCTCCGCTTGCTGGTTCAGCTCCGAAATCGAGATCCAATTCTTTTCGGGGCGTTAATGATGGGTCGTTGTCGCGGTCATGTTCGGATCATGGAGACGTCGGCGTGTTCGATGTGAGGCTTAACTTGAGAGGAAGGAAAGGTGGGGGCTTGGTGCTGGAGATGAGTTCGGAGGTTTTGATTGCGAACTCGGAGGTTATGGAGGGTCTGATTTTGGAGTATCGAAGAGGTATCGGGTCCAACCGGAGAAGTGGGAGCACCGGCTCGTCGAGGGTATGTAGGATAGAAGTCCCGGAGGTGGAAAATTTGGAGGTATTTAGAGAGACTATAGAGTTGATGTTCGAAGAAGATGTTAGTAAAAGGCTCTTGAAGCTTGGAGCTTTCAAAGCCATTGATATACTTGAGGTTTGGTGCTTGCTACTTGGTGTTCTTTATGCCTTTTAGTTTCTGCTTCTTTTCTTTAATCTTTTCATTTCTTTCAGACAAGTTGTATATTCTTGGTTTTAGGGTTCTATGCAAGATTATTTGGGGTTTAATTTTCTTACCTTTGCTTTTCATTTTCTGGGTTGGTTTTGCTTTAGCTCTCTTAGGATTGAAATGGAAAACTTTCTAGTAACAGAGAGGAACATAGTCAAAGGTTGATGTAGTTTGAGTTTGGATGTAATCTTTCTTTTAGGGCTTAGATTTTGCATAGTGCATTCTCCTTCTGAAAAGTTCAGAGAACTTTGTGTGTATTATCTTTTTGGCAGATTATGCATCTTTTTTTGGGTAGATTAGCTGTCAGGTTGTTGATCTAACAATGTCATCTGAAATTATTCTAGGTGTCAGTTGGCATCAAGTTCACCAAAGGTGTTTCTTCCTGTTTGAAGTACCTTGAGGCTGTGCCGTGGACTGAGGAAGAAGAGGAAAAGCTGAGGAGCCTATTCGCTGTGTACAAGTTTGATGAGGCAATAACTCAAAACATTCGAGATAGACTATTCTTGCAGAACTCGGTGGATTCGCAACATGATTTGGCCAAACATCTTGTGTGGTCCATCACCAACTGTACTGATGCTACGGCAAGGAACGAGCTGAAATCGTTAGTTCGGGGCCTTCTTTGTAAAAGTTCAGTTTATGAGAAGTACCAACCTGATCTCCACAATGAGGATCTGTGTGCCTTTTGTCAATCGTGTCTACATTCGCTAGTCATCCTCTTGCAGGAGGCTTCTGAAATTACCACCAATGGGAGAGTGGGGAAAAGGGACATGGATAAGCCTTTGATTGAACGCATCTCTAAAGAGGTTGATAATATTAATTGGTTGACAGAAATCCTTCTTGATCGACAGATGGGCGAAGAATTTGTGCAAATGTGGGCAGTTCAGGAAGAACTGATTAAACTGCATAAGAGTGCATCCCCCATGGTCAGATATGAGCTCAGTCGGATTTCTGCAGTTTTGTTCGTTGCTATGGGGACCAGAAGACTACAATGTGGGACAGAAACAAGAGCAGGGCTCTTTCAGACGTGGTTTCGGCCAATGCTGTTAGACTTTGGTTGGCTGCAGAGATGCAAGAAAGGGCTTGACATGAAAGCAGTTGAAGAAGCAATGGGTCAGACTCTTCTAACCCTTCCACTAACACAGCAACATACGCTTTTTATGGAATGGTTTAGGTGTTTCTCTAAGTGCGGAAATGACTGCCCCAATCTCAGCAAAGCCTTTCAGATTTGGTGGCGCCGGTCATTTCTAAAAGGATCGGAAACACATGCTATTGAATCCAGGTAACAGTGGGTATCTCATATAGTTTCGCAAACGTAACATCTGCAGGTGCAGGAAGTGCAATTTGGAATATGCCACATTGAATAATGTAGATCAACTACGTAGATTTGTTGTAATAGTTGTGAGCTTTTCTTCAATATCATCCACAATTATGCAGTGAGAAAGCTGTTAAGGTACAAGTTGTATTGATGTTTTGAGTTACCCATCTCGGTACCATAAAGTAGTTGTAATCTGACAACCATGAACTTGAGGTGGGTTAACTGATAGTTCAAACATGAAGAACCTGATCTTGATTGTCTAATGCTACAGAATATGGAAGGAAGGGTATTAGTTGCCTTGGTAAGATTACTCGGTATCATCTTAAAGAGTACATGTGATGCGAGGGAAGAGAGGAGCGAGCACCAAGTTTACTCTTCATTATCACATCTTTAGATTTCTATTGTCTCCAGGGGCAAATAGAGAGGTCCCTTTTTCTATATTGGCAGTGGCCCTTGAAAAATAGAGAAAAGTGTAAGCAAGAAAAGAAAATTTGCTAGAATCATGGAATGTTGGTCTTAGATTCAGACGTACCGATGCCAAGGACTGAGCAACGGGAACTGGTTGGAAGTTAGAAGTGAACAATGTACAATCATTGATAGGCTTTCTTGTAGAAAATTGCAACTATGTGGTTGTACGAGAGATTGTTTCTTTCTTTGCTTGTACGTTCAGGTGGTTGTTCTTCAGTAATAAACTATATTTCCACATCTAAATTCTGAAGGAAACTACTCATGTCTGTAGTGCGAAACACATGCTAATATCATTCTGGCTTGTTTCCACACCATAGGATTGACTAGACCATACTGACCAACATGTCAAATTGATATCTGAATTTCCAATTTTAAGCTCTGTCCATTTAATATACATGTATATCGAACAAGAGGTTGAACAATGGAAACAACCTAAAAGATACATGCGAAGTTGATCAAGTAAATGAGGAGTTCATGTCGAATGGGAGGCAACTAAGTGCATTATTGAACTGTTCCTGGAGATTGTAAATTCTTATCTTCAAAGGGGAATCTATATTTTTCTCAATTTTTAATATTGGTAGAACTTATTTTTCGATTACAAATAGCTGGTAAATGACTATTTAAATAAATTATTTAATGAGTTAGTAATTCATAATTAAATAACAAATAGTGATTTATTTGATATTTGCAAAGCGAGTTAATAAATCTCACTGCCATTCAGATCTTAATTAAGTTAAATAATTCCTGAATGTTTAGAATGGTACACAGCAAAATAACTCAAAACATGACAATAATCCTATAATGTTATAAATTCATATGTACATACAAATCTTACACTAAAAATTTGCAACAATCTCTTCCATGTACTTATTTGTGAAACCCCTTTTGCAGATTACAAGGATATTTGTATCCAAAGCCAAGAAGATCATGTACAAACATTAAAATCCACTCAAATCAATTGATTGTGATTCCTTGAGTACTACAAAATTGTCACATTTCCCCATTCCCTGGATCAAAGAGGTGTAGATGCTATCATCAGGAGTAATGCCTTTGCTAACCATTTCTTTAAGTAGTTCTTCAGCAAGATCACCTTCCTGGTTTTTGCACAAACCTTTAATGAGGGCACTATAGGTGAGCAATGTAGGATCAAATCCAATATTTATCATCTCATCACGAATTCTGATAGCGTCCTTAATATCACCTCTTCTACTATACCCACTAATTAGAGTATTATAACTAATATGGTCAGGTTTAATTCCCCTGATTTTCATCTCTTCAAGAAGATGACGAGCTTCCTCAACTTTTCCCACCCTGCAGTGTCCTTGCATCAAGGTATTGTAAGTAACTTCATCAGGAACAACTTTCTTGTTATCCATTTCCCTCAGCAAAGCAAATGCACGATCCATATTCCCATTAGCACAGTGTCCAGCTATCAGAGCATTGAAGATTATAACATCTGGGGACTCACCATTCTTGACAATCTTTTCGAACATTTCGTCAGCCTCCTTCATTCTATTCCGTTTACTCAAAACATAAATCAAGGAGGTATAAGTCACCTTTGATGGTTGAATCTTTTTCCTAACCATCTCATCATAAAACCTAAATGCTTTCTTTATATTCCCACATCTACAGTAACCATTAATCAAAATGTTATAGGTTATTGAATCAGGAGTAATTCCTTTGTCTGTCATTTCCTTTGCCAGATTGTCAGCCTCGTCCATCTTCACTTCCATAAACAAACCATGAATCAAAATGTTATAGGTCGACACGGTTGGCTCTATACCATTCTCAACCATCTTATCCTTCAAACTAAAAGCCACCTCCAAATTGCCATTGTTACAGTAGCCATCAATCAACATGTTATAAGTTACAGCATTTGGAAGCAATCCTAGTTCTTTCATGTTCTCAAGCATCCCTGATGCCTCCTCAAGTCTTACTTCCTTACAGAGTCCATAAATAAGTGAACCATATGTGAAGGAATCAGGCTCAACCGTTTTATGTTCCATCATTTTCACAATCAACCGAGCTCCTTCCACTCTTCCTCTTGAACAATATCCATGAATTATCGTGTTATACGTAATGATATTTGGCTTAATCCCTGAAAACTCCATGATCCCAATAAATTCCTTAGCTTTCTTCAATTTCCCTTCCTTACACAACACATTAATCATTATATTGAAGGTAGACACACTTGACTTGATTCTCAACTTAAACATCTTTGCATAAAAAAACCAAGCATTCTCCGTTTGGTTCAATTTCAGAAACAAACTTAACGTGGAGTTACATGTCTCAATCTTAGGAACCACACCCTTTTCAGTCATCAACTCAAAACATTTGAATGCATCCTCACCTCTCTTCAATTCACAACAGCCCCTCATCAACAAATCCAAGAGTACACCACTATCTGTACTAAACCAATCATGGGGTGCAACGAGCTCATTGAAAACTTCAGTGATACCACCCTTGGCACCATCGATGGTTTGTTTCAAAAGCTGCAAGCTTGGTTTTGGTGATGACGAGCGAGCAATGACCGCGACAGCAAGGCATTTGCTTTTGACATCTAATCGATCAAATCTACCAGACCCGATCTGGGTTATAAACTGGTGAGCTAAATCAGGAGTCTTGCAAAGTCTATAGAGTGTGGCAGTGATCACAGGCGGAGTTAGACTGTACGCAACTTGTTCGACAAAATGCCATTGAGAAGACTGAATCCATTCAAGCAGGTTCTCTTCAGTGACTAGTAGATGCTGTTCTGAGTCGGTGTTGAAAAGGGTTTGTGGTGGGAAATTGTTAGTCTTTGCAGCTAGGGTTGATGATGGTCTGATGAGGAAGGTGATTGCGATTGGATTGTGTTTGAGAAAATGAAAATGGAGAAAGTCGCGAGCTTTCATGATAAAAGAGAAATGGGTACTCTTTTCATGTCATAGAAGACAGAGATACGACGAGATTGGTGATACCGTCGTCGAAGAACACAACCGTCTTAGGTTTCTGATGGTTCAAGGTTCAGTGATTCACTTCACTTATAAAATTGGTTAGAATTAGAACTCTCATTCCTAAAGTTGTGGGAACAGTTTGTTTTTTGGTAATTTAAAAATATCCTTAATATTAAATTTAATAATGAATTTACCACAAATTATATTAGTTTATATTAAATTTTGTAATTTTTATATTTGAAATAGTAAATTAAATTAGTTCAAATTTAATTAATTTATCATAATTGATTAAGTCCAAAATAAACTATTAACTTATTTAAATTAGATTAGTCTATTAACTTGGACCGTACAAAATAGAATTAATATTTGGTGTAACTTATCATCTTTACATAAAATTAACAATATTTACTATTAAAATTGATATTCTCAATTCAACAAAAAATTAATAGATTAAATCTAAATTTACTAAATGTTGGGTTGAACTTTTATCATCTTTACATAAAATTAACAATATTTACTATTAAAATTGATATTCTCAATTCAACAAAAATTTAATAGATTAAATCTAAATTTACTAAATGATGGGTTGAACTTCAGTCTAAAAAGTCATCTCAATCTCTAAAAACACAACAAACTCAAAATTTTCGCTTTACGAGAGTCAGAGTCGGGTGAGAAACATTATTTGTACGTAGTATTTAACTAGTTCAACAAAAAGAGCATTTAATACTATGTATAAAGCATATACTGACTTAGTTGAAGGCATTTAATAAGTGGATTCATGCAGCTGCTAGTTTGATTTGGTCACACATGTTTCCTTATGTTAAGACAAGACTTGTACCTCAAAGTTGCATTGCATTTTGGTTTCCAAGCTTTGATCAAGTCAACTTACTTTCTAGAAACTAAACAAACACTGACTTGGTGTGTGAATTGTGATGAAGACACTTGTTGTTCTGCCTGTGACATGGTCAATGAACTTGTCTTAAAGAGAATTGCAAGATTTGGAATTTGATTGAAGCTCGCTGTTGATTCAACTGATTAAAGAAGTACTGAGTCTGCAGAATTTCAATCACTTTCACTCCCGACTCGATAGCTCGGTGATTAAATTTTTTCTTATTTAATAATAATGAGTACTAAAGACCACCAAACGGTGGTCATCAGAAATTGTCTATGCCTTGTATTGACAAGTTGGCAAAACAAGCTACTGGCAGAAAGAACAAACCAACAGGCTGTAAACGAGTGAACAAAGACAAATGAAAAATGATAGAGAAGGACACAGTTTCATATTAAAGTGGTGGAGCCACTTCATCCTGTGACACCAAATTCATTGACATTATCTATCTAACAGCCACCAAAACAAGAAAATGTTGAAAGCATACAGGCTTTTGAGCATGGAATGTGGTGCAACAACCATCAACTTCCTCCAATGGAGTCACTTCACTTCAATAGTTTATGCAAAACCAACCAATTATTTGATTATCAGCTATAGGATTGTATCTTTCTCTGTCAAATTTCAGTACTTGGCAACAACTGAGCAGAGGGTATGGAAGAAGCATCAAAATCATATATTTTTACTACCTGGGTAAAGTTACTGTTGGCATCACAAAGGATGAATATTACAAATGCAGTTACCCAGTAATTTACAATAATCAAGAAGAGACTATCACAGAGATCAACACATTTAGGATTTTTTCCTCATGCATCAAACTATTCTTGGCCCTTTTTGCTGCCTATTATCAACATCCAGTATTCTTCTCTAGATTTATCACCAACTTCATTCAATGAAAAATGGCCATGAGAATGCCACGCTGGTACCATGTTCCAGGAAACTATGATCAATGTTTCGCATTGGTATTTACCTTCCCTCAAATGGGTCTTGATTTTGGGGATGCACCCAGTGCTTGAGCCTTCAACAAAGAGGGTTCAAACATTGAACTATATGTTGTGCTTGGTCTTGTTGGATACAATGAGTAGTCGTTTACAGTATAACCACTTTGTCCTACCAAAGCATAGGCTGGATGAGGAGGTGAAAGATAACAACTCTTGTGTGCTGGTCCATATTGGCGCAATGGACTAGAGCAAGGAGACACCGGCAAAGAGGAGGCAATCGTTTTTCCGTCATCTCTGCATACAGAAGCAGTACTTTTAGATGGATATAGCTCTTACACATACCCAGAGACTTAAATGTCAAGAAGTTATTACCTCTTCAATGCTCTTGTGTTAGCAGCTCGCAGGTTCATTGCGTGGTCTGCATCGCTCGAGTTAGCATTTGATCTGTTGGCATGAAGTTCTAGCACTGGCTGCTCAGGAAGAAATAAAATTGAGTGATTAAGTGGCATCCAAACTTTTCACAAATGAACTATGAAAACTGAATAGGTTATAGTAAGACACAACAGGAATAAAGTGCCAATTGCTTTTCAAACTCGCAAAATTAATCAAATAAGCCAGTGACATTTGATAGCCACAACGCTTTAGATAACGATTCACTCAAATTCATAGTAGAGTAACCCTCCTCTATCAACTGAAATGAAACGGTTGCACGGTCTGTTAACAGATCTTTAGTAGGTCACATGCCACAAAACCCTGGTATTGCAGCTGACTTTTATGCGGGAGATACAAAAATTCGAGTCAATTATCTTACAGCAACTTTCATGAGAAATTTGATCCAAATATAAATAAAAGGCATATCTGAAAATAATTAAGTGTTCGTAAACTTATTTCATGTCCAAATGCATCTGTTCGAAAGCCATCACACACAAAAGGTTGCTGGAAGTTAAACAGGAAGATGCAAATTTTAAACAACTTTGGAAATGAACTCTAGAGTTTGAAAAGGCACAATGATGTATTTTATGAACCGTTCTTACTCCAATCAAATGCTCTATCAATTTCTAATATCCAGAAGAAGAAATTCAGAAGCCATGCAAAACAAAAGTAATTTGAAATTAGAAGGATAGGAATTATCAATTATACCGGAGTGCGGCTTCCATCAAAGGAATAGGGAACTGTATCCCGAATTATGTTGATGTCAGAAAATCTCATTGCTGCTTGCTCCCGAATAAATGGGTGCTCTAACAGCTTTACAGCTGAAGGGCGTGCTGATGGATCTCGTTGCAAACATAGTCTTATAAAGCTCTTTGCATTATTAGAAAGATGATCAGGTATATCCGGCATATCTTTACTGTTTCCAATTTTAAATATTGCTGCCACCTGTTGAATTAAATCTAAATGAGAACATTTCATCCATAAGAATGCTGTCAAATATGGGGAAATTTTCTTTGTTTTTCTCTTATTTACATGCAACTCACTTTGAGCCAAATGTGCATAATTCTCATCCTTGTGCACCCACACAGATTTAAGTACCAGTAAGTGAGGTGGAAATCCTACCCCGTTACCACCAAACTAAACCCCTACTTGTTAAGACAAGTATATTTCTATCAATGTTATTTGGTGATAAAAGAAACGCACCCCTTCATATTGGCTCCAAGGTGGCTTTGACGTAGCCATTTCAAGAATTGTACATCCCAAGCTCCATATATCCACAGCAAGACTGTATCCACTTGTATTCATCACAACCTAGGATCAGAGTTCAAAGAAAAAAAAATGCAAGGGAATTAATTGCTGACAAAACACCAAACATGGATTAGGAATCAGGAAGCTAAAACAAAGAAAGATAGGAATGATTTTGAGTAAGGACAAAGGAGTTGAAGCTTACTTTCCTTCTCAAAAAGATTGTAAGAAATCAAGAGATAAGAGTGTAAACATACCTCAGGTGCCATCCAATAAGGACTTCCTTTGAAGGAAAGCATTGAAGAACAATTCGCAATCTGGTTGAACAAAAAATGGAAGAAATTTTAATCATAACCCATGATGAATCGATAGGGGTAAAAGGTAAAATGATTTACAGCATTTTCATGTATGGTAAATTGAGTGTTTATCATGATTTGGCATCATTTAGTTATTTACACAGCCAAGTTAGATGAATTGAAGAGAGTTACAAAATCAACAAGAAATGAAACAATAGTTGCAGTAACCATATTTTAACCGAACGGGAAAAGGAACAATGATCTTTAATCACCATCATGAATTATCATCCAAATAACACTATTTTCATAGACTTGGCCACTTTGAAATTTATCATTTGGATAAGTTGACAATTACGTGAAATTTTCCTGCAAGTTTTTAAACATAAATTAGTTATATCATATGGCTGAGATGAGACATACATGTTTAGCCATGCCAAAGTCTGCCACCTTGATTTCACCATTAGGGTCTACTAATATGTTGGCACCTTTAATATCCCTGCCAGAAGAAAGGAATGCACAAATTAGGACAATGCCGGAAGATGTTATTTTAGATACAAATTAACATCCATAGCCTATACCACCCTAAATATACCTGTGTACAGTATCTCTTGCATGTAAATAGGCAAGCCCTGAAAGAATCTGCCTGGTATAGTTTTGAATAACAGGTTCCCTAAAGGGGCCATAATCTTGTAGTAATTTGTGAATTGAGCCACCCGAGACATACTCTAAATAAACTGAAAGTGTTTCTTCACTCTGAGAATATGGCAAACAAAAATGGTCTCAAAACCAGATTCCAAAATTTGAAATCACTTGGATTGAACAGAAATTGAGCTTAGAATGTCAAAACAATCATTTTGCAATAGTAAATGACAGATCCTTCAACTAGTAAGGTAACTCGTACCAGTTCGCTTCCAAAATATCGAACAATATTTTGATGTGAAAGTTGATTGAGCAAATTTATCTCCTGTTGACAAAGAAAAGCAGTAGAACAATGCATCAACATCAAGCACATCTAAAGGAAACCCAGGAATTATTAATGGCTCACTATCAAAGGATTGACTTCAAATTCAATTCTTCATTCATTGAGTCAAGTTGATAACAGAAATTAATTACCTGATTTAGTTGCTTAAGACACTCTTTCGAAGAATGATCATCAGAAACAACCTTGACTTCCTTTATTGCGCACATTTGTCCACCCTCACTATTCACAAAGCAATAAGAATATTAGGACTACTGAATATAAAGACAGATTAACAAACTTCTAAAGTGCCATTTCTACTCCTTCAATGTTTTCATTAGTTTCCTATAGTCTGTTAAAAATTCGTAAAACCATTCGCATGGGAATTCTTCTTGTTAAAGAAAAGCTAAAACCTTGTCCAAGGTTGTCAAAGCACATCTCAGTCAAAATAAGCATGAAAATGCCTATTCACCTGTTGAAACCAAGATAGACATGCCCAAATGTTCCCCTCCCAAGAAGCTTTCCCTTTTTCCATTTAGACAATGTAGCTGAACTGTTTTCACTCACTCCATTTCCTCTACAACTAGTAAAGGAAGGAGGGCTTGNNNAACCGGGTGGGAGAGGTAGTGGATGACCTTGGTTCTTCCCATCCCCAGAAGGAGAGTCTAAACTCGTACTGCCAAACCGTGGATGTAGAGGTGATGTTGGTCTACTTGCTCCTCTGGAACCAGGAACAGGACTTCTTGATCCAGGAGCAGGGCTTCTCGAACCTGGACAAGGACTCCTTGCTCCATTATTGAGCGTCATTTCACCATGTCGTCTGGTTTCACGAGATAATCTGCGTTTCAGTCAATACGTCCAGTTTAGAACCAACATAACCTTTTCCAAATGCTCAAGCGGATTAACCAGTTATAACTGAAATAAAATTCTGCCATCCGAGTAATCCGGCAACTAATAGCTTATACCTAACTCCATTGGGTAAAGGTATCTGAATAATCAGTTCTCTCTACTCACAACCAGATATGTTAAAATAAAGGACTAAATCCACATGAATTATGTTCCTGCCACAAATTCAGAGCAGAAACTGGAAGTTGAGAGACAGAAGCAGAGAAACAAAGTATTGGATAGGACACAAACGTAAAACTGCGTCAGAAAATAGAACAGACAGCAAAACTGCAGAACATTCAGCTCTGACACACAGATTAAATAGATAGAGATTTTTTTAAAAAAAAAAGGCTTTTTTTATTCTTTTTCTTCGACGAAAGCTCTGCAACAATTCAGAAACATGAAAACCTTTTACGAAATGGAATTACTCTATTTTATGACACTCATGTGTCAAAAAAGAAATTTAAGAAAAGTACATACATGAACTTCTGAAATTACATCTCATAAAAACATCAACGGAAAGACGATGACCACCTACCTGTAACCCCCAAAATGAATACGCCTATTACAGTGGACAGGTTTCTCATTCCGGTTGATTTTATTGTTTTGGATTATGATATGAATGAGATTTGTCCAT
>JANIMX020000493.1:229200-243262 GCA_024582655.2 Erythroxylum kunthianum
TATGGAATATTGAAATGTTCCTAAATTTTTGAAGTATTTAGATATAGAATTGGGCTATATGTGAAACATGAGAAATGTTTAGTGATGTGTAAAGGATCTGCTTGTGAAATTATTTGGCTTAAAAATGCCTTGATCATGAGTTATGATGATTTTGGCATAGAATGATATACAGTGATGAAATCTGGAAATTTTGATGGACATTGATAAGTATGATAATTGGCAAGCCTGTTCTTTCCTTTCTTCTCATGAGTTCTCAACTGATCTAGATTACCCTTCTCATATACGGTGGCTCTCTGTGTTTTTCTGAATCTAAACTCCATCTTTCTCTCTATTTATACAGGAATTTATGGAGACTAATATAGGTAGTCGCTCAAGTAGTGAAGGTGGGAAGACTAGTTTTAGCAGAGGTCACTGGCGGCCATCTGAAGACGAGAAACTCCAGCAACTTGTCGATCAATACGGTCCACAAAACTGGAACTTCATCGCCGAGCATCTTCCAGGAAGATCAGGTACATAATTGTAAGCTAAATATGTTGATAATGTTCATTTTTTTGTCTCTCTCACTATTGCTTGCTTGATACTTGCTTATGTTCTAAGAAATGGCCTTATCTCTAAATTTCTCTATCTTTTTGGTTTCACGTTAATTTTGCAGGGAAAAGTTGCAGATTGAGATGGTACAACCAACTTGACCCCAACATCAACAAGAGGGAATTCACAGAAGAAGAAGAAAAAAGGTTATGGAAGGCTCATAAGCTACAAGGAAACAGATGGGCTTCCATAGCCAGACTCTTCCCTGGTAGGACAGACAACTCAGTGAAGAATCATTACCATGTTATGGTGGCTAGAATGAAGCGTCAAGGCATGGCTGCTTCATTTTTTTCTGCTAAGAGAAGTTCACGACAACATCATTCTGATGAGCCAAACCAAAACGCCGATTCAGGAAGCAAGTTAGGAGGAGGAGCTGGGTCTGATATGTCTGGGGTAGGGTTACGAAACAGTAAGATATTGATCTCTTCATGTCACTCACCTTCTTGGACTCCTAGTGCCTCCATTGTTACTAACGAGTCATTAGGTTTTGATTCAAAGAGATGTCTGCAAATGAACGAACCTTATGATCATGACAACAACAATTATTCCTTACTTGGTCGCCATTTCAGACCCCATCTGCTCAGTTCTGAGAACCCTTTTGCATCGATCGCTAGTTATGATGATTGTTATGGAAGAAAGGAGATATCTCCAGTGTCTTCGGAGCAAGAACATGGTGATGATCATAACAAAATCACACAACAGGAAGTTCCATTCATGGATTTTCTGGGAGTGGGAATTACTTGATATTGCAGAATCTTCCATGAATACGATCTTCTTTGTTCACTTTCAGAATCCAGTACTGTGTTACACAAATAAATTAGCTACCTAGCTAGCTAGGAGGACATAGCTAGTTCCAATTTCTTTGGAATTTCAGAACATTTTTGCATCTTCAGAATTTCATTAAATTTCTTTTCCTGTCTTTGAATTCAGAAGTTCTAGTTTGTTTTACGTATATCATTATGCTCCTCCTCATGCATGGATAGTACATTTATATCATCCTATGATCTCTAACCTAGGCTAGAAACAACTATTGGCTGATTTTACGCTTTACCTAGAGAAAGGTACGTACCTTAAACTTGAACCATCCTTGATGATCCATAACTATCCAAGATAATGTGTTCATACTACACTGGCTAGTTGATTCAATTCAATGTAAAATTTTAAATTTTATCGAATTGTTATTATAATTTATGAACCTATGGTGATAGAGATGTTGGTTAGTTGATATGTTTCGATCGGAATATGGTGCACATGTAATGTAATGAGGAGAATATATAATAGCTCTTGTGAAGAAAATATAGACATGTTTTGCCTTCATTTTAATTATTTTTGTGAATATTTTTTGAGCTAAAAATGTGCTTTTGATTTTAATTTATATAATTAAGTGGAAGACTAATTAATCTTCATATCTTGTATGATTATGGTTATTTTGGTTGGGATGCCAGCCTAAATCTTTAAATATAGACATGTTTTGTCTTCATTTTAATTATTTTTGTGATTTTTTGAGTTAAAAATGTGCTTGTTTTAATGTTAATTTATATAATTAAGAGGAAAGCAACCTAAATCTTTTAACTATTAATATAAGAGGAAGAGTAATTAATCTTCTGATTTTTTTGAGTTAAAAAATGTGCTTTTTTAACCATTAATTAAGAGGAAGAGTAATTAATCTTCATATCTTGTATGATTATTGTTATTTTGGTTGGGATTTAACCTAAATTTGATTTGGTTCCCCACAAAATTAAAAATAATTTTAAATTAATTAATTTTGAATTAAAATTAAATTTAAATTTTTTAATAAGAATTCGATAATTTGAACATAATTTAACTAAAATTTGTTTATAAATAAAACTCTAATCTTTGTTATCATTAATTTTTTCAAATATTGATTATTATCTATATATGAAAAAATATATAAATATGAAAAGTTATTATATAAGCATGAAAACATTATTTAACTCAACATGGTTAGCTAGTTAAATTGTTTTCCCTATAATTTGTTTAGCCTAAGAATAAAATTTAAAAGTCCAATTTATGAATTTTATTTTCTTTTTTTCCTATTTGATTCATATTTTTCTTTTTTCTTTTTGCAATCCGCACCTTAAAAACTATTGAATAAATACTTCTAAATTAATTATTTATTATGTTATTGCAAGGCAATTTCGATTTTACTCAAATTATTAATTTACCTAAAATATTGATCATTACAAATTTTTTTTAACTCTAATACAATATTTAATTTAAAAAACTCCCTCATTTGCTATAAACTAATTACTAATTACATGTTATCAATGCACTTAATAGCCAAACTTATATAATTATAAATTTTTAGATTTTAACCAAAAAATAATTTAAGAACAGAAAAACTTTAATTAATTAATTAAACTTTGGGAAAACGGTGATGGCTAAATCGACGCCGTTTGGCCTTGAATCGAATGGAAGCTGTATCGTTAGCTTATAAAAAAAATCCTCCTAATATAACTCTTAAACACCCTCTCCGTGGTCATCTATTTGTCTCAGTTACCGCCGCCGCCAACTTCGCCGTTGCCGTGGCCGTGGCCGTCGCCGTCGTATCTTGAGTATGGGCTCAATCTTGCCCAAGTTTCTGCATAAACTTCTGTTAAGCTTTTGTTGAATTGCCTTTGATGTTGACATGGATATACATGTGTGTCTGTGCCAAAAGCTAAGAAATTTAATTAAAAGAATGCATTTTGATTCATAAGATGTACCCAAAATGACGCATTTAGTTTGTGGGCACCGTCTAATTCGAGTCTCGAGCATGTGGAGCTTTTCTTTTTAGTTCTTGTTGCTCTTTGATTATGGCTGTGAAGTTCAGCTTTTGTTATTAGCTTCGCTTTCGATTGTTTCTGCTCTTTTAGTATTCACTAAAATAGGTGAGAAGCTTGCAGCTGATGTTTAGTTTAAGTTTATGACACTGTGCATTCTGCTTCTTTCTTTCGGACGACTTCTGTTCTGTTTTGTGGTTATAATCCTTATGTGAAGAATTTGCTGCAGGTACAATATGCCTGTAAAATTGAGATGATTTTGATGGGGTACCAAGTAGTTGTGATACTGTGAGGATGGACATTATTGAATCTTTAGGTGATATCCCCGTACAAGATCCTCCACTGGAGGAGTTCTCTTCTGCTGATTTAACTTGGACCAAGTTTGGCACAGCTGAACACCATGATGATATAGCAATCATTCCGTATGAACGAGTTGATACATTTATTATTGGGGAGTGCTCTAATGTGGAATGCCCAACTAGGTTTCATATTGAAAGGGGAAGAAAAAGATCATTTGGCAGCTTGAAGGAGTACAAGGATGATGACTATTTGGAGTACAAGCTGTAAGGCTCTAAATATATGACAGTTTTTTTTCTCAACGGTAGTCGACGTCTGTTTGCATGCTTATGCTTGTATGATCATCATCATCATTTCTTATATAAATCTCATGTTTAAAGTGCAGAATGGTAATTAGTGATGCAATAAATGATATTTCCAACTCCTGAGAATAAAGAAAAAGAAGAAGATGATAAAGAACACATTTTATATTGGTGTGCCTTGTCATCAATTCGATAGTCTAGATTAAGCACAATTTTATAAATGCATCCTAACATTTAATGTTATGTCTATTCGTACGCATTCTTCAAATAAATTTATTTTTTCTAACTGTTAAATCAGTCGTTTAATTTTTCATTTCATCTTTTTAGATGGATATTTATCTTATCTTTACTACAGTTATTAGTTCTTTACCAGAGTTTTATGCTTAAACTAAGATTCTCTTGTCATCTTTTTAAGGTATTGGTGTTCTTTTGGTCCTGAAAACTACGGTGAAGGTGGAGAAATATTACCCAGTCGAAGATATCGACTTAACACCCGAAATCGTGCTGCTAGGCCTCAATCCATGCGTGGATGTACCTGCCATTTTGTAGTGAAGCGTCTATATGCTCGTCCTTCCCTTGCTCTTCTTATATATAATGACAAGCGTCATGTAAACAAGTCTGGTTTTGTCTGCCATGGCCCCCTTGACAGAGATGCCATTGGCCCTGGGGCCAAGAAAATTCCATACATCTGCAATGAAATTCAACAGCAAACAATGTCTATGATCTATCTTGGAATTCCTGAGGAGAATGTGCTAGAAAAACACATTGAGGGGATCCAAAGATATTGTGGTTCTGATGCCAAAGTTAGTAGCCTTGCTTCACAATATGTTCAAAAACTTGGGATGATTATAAAACGATCAACACATGAGTTGGATTTGGATGATCAAGCAAGCATCAGGATGTGGGTTGAGCGCAACAAGAAATCCATTTTCTTTTATCAGGATTCTTCAGAAGAGGACCCTTTTATTCTAGGCATTCAAACAGAATGGCAGTTGCAACAAATGATTCGTTTTGGGCATCACAGTCTCATGGCAGCTGATTCAACATTTGGCATTAAGAGATTGAAGGTACATGTTTTCTAATTCCCACTTATAAATGCCTTTTAAAATCATATTGAATAGAATCTGACATCATGATCTTTTGTGATTGCAGTACCCATTGTCCACACTTCTTGTATTTGATTCAAGGCATCATGCTCTCCCTGTTGCTTGGATCATAACACGCAGCTTTGCAAAGCCAGACGTCACTAAGTGGATGAAGTCCCTACTTGATCGGGCTTCAAGTGTGGAGCCTGGATGGAGAATCAGTGGTTTCCTCGTCGATGATGCTGCAGCAGAGATTGATCCCATAAGGCATACTTAGACTTGCTTGGAATTTAGTTTTGAGTTAAAGATGTATAACCATGAAGTGTGTTCTTACATGTGACTTTTACTTTCTCTACAGGGATACATTTGGTTGCCCTGTGTTGTTTTCCCTTTGGCGAATTCGTAGATCATGGCTGAAAAATATTGTGAAAAGATGCAATAATCTTGAAGTTGAGCGGGAAGTTTTCAAGTGTCTAGGAAATATAGTGTACAGCATATGGAGTGGAGTTGATACATCAGCTGCATTGCAAGAATTAACTCATGATTTTGTTGATCAAGCTTCATTTATGGAATATTTTAGAGCCACTTGGATGCCCAAGCTTGGTTAGTCCTCTCTTCTCTATTAGGTTGATATAATAGTAGACATCATACTTGCATCATGTCAAGTCACCAAGTATCTCATTTGTAATAGTTTGTGTATATGTTACTTCTTTAACAGAAATGTGGCTTTCAACAATCGGTAGTCTTCCACTTGCAAGCCAAGAAGCATCAGGTGCTATAGAAGCCTATCATGTAAAGCTGAAGGCAAAGTTATTTGATGATTCACATCTTGGTGCCCTCCAGAGAGTCGATTGGTTAGTTCATAAACTAACAACTGAATTGCATTCAAGCTACTGGCTTGATCGGTATGCAGACGAAAGTGATTCTTTTCAAAATGTTAAGGAGGAATATATAGCTTCTACATCTTGGCACCGTGCAGTGCAAATTCCTGATTTGGCTGTCACCTTTGATGATAAGGATCACATCTATGCTAAAGTCCAGGGTCAAAAAGACAGCAATTTGACACATATAGTATGGAATCCGGGGTCGGAATTTGCTTTCTGTGATTGCTCATGGTCATTGCAAGGTAACATTTGCAAGCATGTCATTAAAGTCAATATGCTCTGTGACCAGCGGCAACATTCTCAGTCTTCCATGTTATTCCAGTCGTATAAAGCGATATTAACAGATTTATGGAGAAAACCAATGGATGATTCGATGTCTTTAGATTTGTCGATGGCTTGGACTCATCAGATACTTGATCAGATTAAACAAATCGTTGAACTGAATAGTTCAACAGAAATAGGGACAGTGGTGAATAATATGATGCCACTGAAATGGATGTGTAAGAAAGGAAGAACATCAGTTGGCATACCATCATTTATTCAGGCTCTTCCATCTACTTCCAGGAGTGGTACGAAGAACACTGTTGCGGGCAAAAGTAGGAAGCGTAAAAGGTTGTCAAGATTGACATGGTAGCTTGAACTGTTTCAGGTTTAGGATTTCTTCACTGATTTAGAATCCCTGAACCTGTTAAGTTGTTCATCATCCAACTTCCTCCAATGTTAGTCTCCTGAATCCTGATCTTAGTTCTTTTGACCAAGGATGAATATAGGCTTCACCATAATGGGTGCCCTTTTTAGTCATGGACATATCTAACTCTGAAAATTGCTGGGAGGGATGCTGTGAAAATTGGATTCAGAGCTGAATGATATTTTCATTCACATTAAGATGTCCCTCCTGAATCTGCTTCAAACTAAAAGGCATTTTTTTCAGTATATTGGTTCATTATTTTCATTATGTAGTTGTTGTACATAAGCATATGCCCCTCATTTATCAAAAATTATACTTTTCTTCAAGCACTTTGATTGTGTAATGTTCAAACAAAGTAGCATTGTTTCTTCACCTTGTTGTATGAATATTTTCTTATTAAATGGTCTTCACGGAAAAATATTTATATTGTTGACAAGATTGAGTCTTGCAATATAAATTGTCACATTATTTAATGCGATGATACTCACAAAGCGGGGAGATTTGTGCCCTGAGTTTGCTGTAAACTATTAATATTGCAGTCAAAATGTTGCACAATGTGATTTATTATTATGTGCACCCGAAAATTTATCTAGCGTGAATAATAAAAGAGAAATATTCCTATATCAGAAATATTTCAAAGTGGGTCCATAACCCCAACTCACCACACGCCTGAACTGCTCAAAACAAGCAAGAACCACCATAAGTTGCCAATAGGAGTGAAGCAATCTTACCTTATCCACACCCCAACCACAACTCTTTATCCAACACAATCAATCCATCTTCCACATCATCTCCTCTATACTCACTGGCCACGCTCTCTTTAGTCTTTACCATTAGTCCCAGGTTTACCGAGGAAATAAAAAGCAGGAAAAATAAACAATTACTTGGATCAATGGCAGCTATGAACTCCAGTGTTTTGGCTTGCAGCTATGCCATCTCAGGAACTGGATTATCAGAGCTTAGTGCAAAGATTATTTCAGTACCTTCAGTGGCATCTCCTGTTGTATCTGGTCCTAAGTTGCCTGTGATCAGAGCCCAAGTGAGTAAGGAATCCAAGGGAAATGAAGGAAGGAGAGCTGCTATGCTTTATCTTGCAGCCACCCTTTTCACTTCAGCTTCTGCTAAGGCTGGGGTCATTGAAGATTACCTTGAAAAAAGCAAAGCCAACAAGGTAATCAATCTGTACAGTTCATGTTTCTTGATTCTTTTAAGTCAAATGTGGATTGCTGGTTTGGTAGGAATTGAATGACAAGAAGAGATTGGCCACAACTAGTGCAAACTTTGCCAGAGCATATACAGTTGAATTTGGATCCTGCAAGTTCCCCGAAAACTTTACTGGTTGCCAAGATCTTGCCAAGCAAAAGGTTCCGACTTTATTACACAATACAAGTTTTTGTCAAGTTAATTTTGTTGGTTTTTGTTGAAAAACTTCATGGACTTTGCTTTGATTGTTACAGAAAGTTCCATTCTTGTCTGATGATTTGGCTTTGGAATGCGAAGGGAAGGACAAATACAAGTGTGGTTCCAATGTTTTCTGGAAATGGTGAAATGGGCAACTTTTATCTTTTCCAGAGTCCAATTTTTCAAAACCTGTATCTATGTTCCAATGGAATTGACTTCTGATTATATCTAATTTCTTAGTGTGTCAATCCTCTCCATCTATCTCTTGATTCTTCTGCTGCTCGAATTACTTTGATGTGTCATTTGAGTAATAACAAGTGAAATCAAGTAAGAAACCTGCCTGCAGATAGAGAACCAGTTTCGTGGATTGCAAAGTTATTTAACCCAACAAAGAAATGAACAATTATAGTTAACAAGTTAATGAGATTGCAGATTTTTAGCAATAGATCATTAATTTCTTGACGCTATGCCCTCCTATGAATCGGTTTCACCGTCAGGAGGAATGTGTTTCGAGTTGATTCTAAAGATATAAATGTTGAAGTTAGCCTCCCAGAAAACCTTCTAATCCAAGAAGTTGCACACTATTACGTACATCTTATCGATGATTTATCCAGTGCACACCCGATGAGTAGCGGTTTATCCAATGCGCACTCCACCAATATCAACAAAAAGAAATGACCAACATGTAGCATTCCTGGCCATGCTAGAGTTCTGACAATATAGTCTGCAATTCAGGTGTCAGTAGGATGAACAGAATATGCAGTGAATTGCCTATAAAATGAAGAATTCAAACGTAACAATTCCAGATGGTAATCTGACTTTTCTTTTGCCAATCTCCTTCTTTACATTCAAAGATCATTGCAACTCCAAAGCCAACATATCAGAGTAAGGAAATTCTCTGAGCAGAAACTCGATACCGTGAAAGCAAGTGAAAGCTGCACAAGGCAGTCAATATCTGTCAAAGATATCAGTCCTGAGACTCCAAAGAATGGCCTTCTTGGTGCAGAAATATATAATGCAATTCTCAATTCTGATCATGTCCTTCTACATTAAATTGGCTTGAGTTCGACCTGTCAAACTGGAAGCAACTGGAGTGATCCTTTGAAGATTCTGCAAATTCCAAATCCCTGTGACCAAATTCCTCAACAGGATGAAGATGCATTGCTCTGCAATTGCGGACATGGCGTTGGAGATACATTTTCCGCAAGTCCAGAGACGAATTCACAATGCCACGCTGCGGATGACTGCAGGCCCAGTAGGCTAATGTTCTTCATACATATGCCAGCAAATGGTGATTCCTCAATTCCCTGGATTGATGGGGCTTTTGATGAATTCAAACTGACCACATTACTAAAGAAAACACCCTTAACGGTTGGAACCGCATTCAGATCCCAATATTCATCGGGGTGATCATTGGCACCTCTACTGAACCTCAAAGGAATCTTGACTCTCTCCATTCTTATGTTTGTTATTGTGATATTTACTATATATCCTCCTCTTCCTTTATCAGTTTTTATTCTAACTCCAGCAGCTGAATCCCAAACATGCAAATCTTCAACAGTTACATTAAATACTCCTCCAGACATCTCGCTACCGATTCCAACTCCTGAACAAGTCGGGGTGGTGCCTGAAACTCTTCTCACTATGATGTTAGAGCTTGGACGAGCCATTTTAATACCATATTGGTCCCAACCACTCTTCACTGCCACAAGATCATCCCCACTTTCGATGTAACAGTCTTCGATACATACACTGGTGCTCGAATCTGCATACGAACATTAATCTAATTTGTAATTCTTGCTTCATCGAACTTTAGTATAGAAAGAACAAGAGAAGCAGAAGGAAAGATGAATCTGGTACCTGGATCTATACCATCAGTGTTTGGAGCATTCAACGGAGCCAAGATTGTCATGTCTTTAACAACAACATTACTGGAACAAAACACAGAGTTCATTAGCATAAAATAATGTGATTTGAGAATGTTAAAACAAGACACAGTTTCATGAAACCATTTCTCAGAAACAATGTTCATAAGTTGATTCAACTTTTGGAATGATGCAAGGACCTGGCTAGCTTTAAAGAGACATCTTAAACTTTCTAACCAGAAAATTGATTTACTGCAAAAGCTTTTGGAAAAGATAAAGATAGAGGAGAAACCTGCAGTAAACAGGATGTATAGTCCAGAAAGGAGAATTGCGGAAGGTGAGGTTCGAGATAAGAATGTTCCGGGAGTTCATCAGTTCTACGAGATGGCCTCTCGTGTGCTCCAATGTTCTGTTCCACCATAACTCCCACCACATCCTCCCTTGACCATCGATTGTTCCATTTTTTCCTGCAAAAAGAATAGAATCTGATCAATGTTCTTGAATTATTCATTGCATGAATTTTAAATTGTCATCCAGAATTGCAGTTTGGACCTAGGAAGAACACTGATATATTAATTTCATACCAAACATAAGAACAATATAAACATGATATGAATTAGGAGGCTTGTAATGAACTCTCTGTAGGTCAACTATAGTAAAATATATGAAGGCTACAACCACTGACATGTGGTTTGTGCTTGAAATTTTAAAAATGGAGATACCTCCTTCCTACTTCCAGAAGCCATCTTAATATAAAGGAATCATACAAAAGGAAGCTAGCTCCCAAACCCCTCATCTCAGCAAGATTCCTACTGAAACGTTGATGTTATTGTTGTTTATAAAAAGTAAGCTAGCTAAAAGAGGAATGAATATATACCAATACAAATGTAAGAGAAATGAATATATGCCAAAATAAATTTGAAAAAAAAAAACCCTCCAATATCCATTAACAAAGTCATTAGTGTGATTTGATTCTTTTTATCTCAATTCTTATACTTTGAAAACTATCATATATCTCTTTATATTGTTCAGTTACCATACAAATCGAGTTTTTTGTCTATTCATAACTCCAAAACGATGTCGTATTGAAACTTAATAATTTAAATCTGTGTTGTTTTGAGTAAAAAACAGGTAAAAACTAATGGAATATGACGAATAATTGTATGATAGATAAACAATGTTACATGGAAATAAGTGATAGTTTTCAAAACATAAGAATTAAAAGGAAAAAAGATCAAATCACATATGGTTCGGCTGCTTCTTCCCATTTATAGTGACGAATTCTTCCCATAAACTTTTATGCTTTGCCAAGCAAATAATCAGAAACTTGTGGACTCAAGATGAAAGGCCAAAAATACCTGTGATGACAACATCAGTTAGACCATTTCCATGAATAAGGCTGATATGCCTTGCCCCTAATCTCTCCCTCCCTCTTCCATAAGAAGGCAATGGCTCCACTAGAGGCCACTCCTTAGGGTCCTGCCATTCAACCACATTACACTGAAGAATTCACTCACAAGAGACTAGTAAATTTAACAAAAGTTGCAAGTTTTTGTGGTTTATGTTATTGGACAAACCATTCAAATATAAATATGGATCAATTATTTAGAATGTCCTAATTAAAATCTCAAATACATCACAACCTTCATTTTGTGACTCTAAATATTACAATCCTATGAAAAATATAATATGCATTTGTATCCCTATTAGTGATAGAACTTAATTTTGACCTAAAAATTTTCAAGGGTGTTAAATATGATCCAATACCCTTTTAGTAAAATTTAGAAAAATATAGAACAAGAAAATTACTTTTCACAATTTTTTAAAACTTTGAAAGTATGAAATATCATAAAAATTATAAAACATGAAGAAATGCTACCAAATTTTACAAGGTGTTTCAAAAAATTGTTCTAAATATGATGATGAATTCTATTTTCGAGTCACAAAATCCAAGAGAAAGGTTGTGATGTGTTTATCAAGTTCTAGTAATATTAAGAGACACTCTCTAACTTTTCCCTTACCTTTCCCTTCCCAACAAAGACCAACCTCATTGGTTGCGAAGGACCTTGACTAGATAAAGTTCTAAACTTTTAATATAAGATTATGAACCACAAGAACCAAAAATGGCGTCTTTAAGCACATTCATGTCTAGAGAAGAAGAGACAACTATAGAGAAAAAAAGAACCAAATCTGATACTGACCTGAGAACCTAAAATAACAGCACCTTCCTCAAGGAATAAGGTAAAATTACTGGTTAGATTAAAACTCCCGGTGAGCCACCGGCCTTTGGGCACGTTCAGCTGCGACCCACCACCGCCACCGAACTGTTGCATGTGTCGGACCGCTCTCCGAAACACCACCGTGTTAGACGTCGTGCCGTCACCGACCCCTCCAAAATCCTCTATCGACATCACAACTTTTCTCTCCGGCAACCCTCCGTAGAACCCAACACAGCTTTTTCTAACTTCACCACCCGAAACATCGGCCTCCGACGACCAGCTCCATAACAACCGTGTCGGGTCAAACTTTGTGGTCGTGAGTTGAAGCGACAAGAGCGCTACAAGGGTGATCAAGACAAGAAGCTGAGACCAAGACAACCTCGTCACAGCACCACCCAAGTTCTGTTTCTCGCAATCCATGCATGACAGACAATTCAATCAAAACAAAACAAAAAAACTCCTAAAGATGCAATCTTTATGAAACGCGATCAAAAGAACCAACTTCGAAAGATGCCTGAAAGGTATCGAAGATTGTTCATTTCTAAGATCAACGAATTGGGGTGTGAACGGAGAAGGTTCGCGTCTTGTCCCAGAAACAAACAAAGTCGATAATCACAAGAAATAGAACAAGAATCCGTTTTGTTCGATGTGATTGTCGGGATAATAAGGGTCAACTTCCAATGAGACAAGGACACGTTACGTTATCAGATTTTCCATTGGAGGAGAAAGTTGAACAAGAAACTTTACCACTTGCAGAGAAGAAGACGACTTTCTTACGAAAGAAGAAATTAAAAAATAATAATAATAATAAGAAGAAGAAGAAGAAGACGACTTTGGCTTGATCAAGAAAGGTGGTGGAAAGAAGGCGCCATTCACGGGTGCATGCTCTTTTCTGTTTTCTATTTTCTTTGTATTTTTAATATTATTTTATTTAAATATTACACAATTTTTTAAAATATTTGTTTTATTGAATTTTAGTATGATTAAATTAAGATTTAGTTAAATTTTGAATAAAAATATTATTTTAATATTTTAACTTAATTTTGTAATTATTTAGACACTTGACACGTGGAATTTTGATTTCTTCTTGATGTGGACTATGGAAGAATATAAATGATGCTTAGCGGGCAAGGGGGACAGACACATCTGGAGTTCATAACTGAAAGTAATCATATGTGGAGTGATCTAAAGTTTTAATATATAATTCAATCGTGATGTAGGTTTGATTCTTAGATTGTGGTGGTGAGTTTAATGAATTGAGGAAGGTATTGGGCCGGACTAGCTCCCGCTAAGGGAAATTTTTGTAATGGTTTACGTTCGATCCAAGATCAAACCAGTTCCAGACTCATGACTCTTATCTCTGCATTTTGTTACCCTACGTTTGTTTGGTACCGTCTCCCTTGGTACCGTCTCTGCTTAGGGAGACGGGTAATAAAATATAAAAATTTTGTCTCTCAAATTATTTATTTATTGTAACCCTGAGTCTTGTGATTGTCTCTGGTTGATAGATATAGAGTTTTTTTGTTCCTGCGTTAACCGAATCACGGAGACAAAAAGTCAGTGACAAAAACTGTACACGTTCTAAATAGACAAAAATATCCGATATTTTATATAAACTATACTTATTATATTTCTTATTATTATTAATTTTTTTAATTATTTTTATTTTTATTTTTATTATTTTTATTATTATTGTTATTAATTATTATTAATTCGATTATTATTATTATTATTATTAAATTTCCTTATTATTATTAATTCAATTATTATTATTATTACTATTATTATTAAATTTCTTATTATTATTAACTATTAGTATTTTATTATTATTATTAAATTCCTTATTATTATTAATTTTCTTATTATTATTATTATTATTATTCGGATTGTTATTAATTATTATTATTATTAATTTCTACTTATTATTATTCTTATTATTATTAATTAGAT
>JANIMX020000494.1:4043-15498 GCA_024582655.2 Erythroxylum kunthianum
GTCTTAATTGTTATCTTTACCTTAAGAAGCTTGAAGTCGTGCTAAATTAAAGTAGAATTTAATTTATAATGAAAAAATAATGTTATTTTAATTAAAATTAAATAAAAAGAAATAAATATACTTTGGATTTGACCAGGCCATTAAACCCAAAATTTAAAAATTTAAAAATTTCCAATTGAAAAATACATCAAACTTAGTCTCCACATTATGTAAAAATTAGATGAAAGTCATTAATTATGCAAAATTTTTCCTTATAATTTTTAATCATAAAAAATAATTTTACCAATTGGGCTGGGCACTCTTAAAAATTTCGAACTGGAGACTCTCAGTTTTGATAATTAAAGCCATTAAGCTAATTGGGCTGGGCAGATCTATCCTCTACCCGACACTCGACCCGACCCATTTCGCTCGAGGACTGAGCTTCGCTGTACACTGATAAGAGGAGCAAACAATTGGACGACATTGCTCTCCCTCCTTTTTCTTCCGCTTCTTCCATGTCCTCCTCCTCCTCTTTCCTTCTTCTTCAAATCCAACAGTGGTAGCAACATTGTTAGTGTGCCTGTATGAGTATTTACTTACATATGGCAACGACCTCCGCAATATCTCTCCATCTCTCTCGCGTTTCACGTTTACACTTCTCCTTCTCTTTTCCTCTTCTCCACAAGCCTCACGCTCTTTCATTCCGTCGCTGTCCCCAACGGAGGTTTGCGGTGTTTGGATTCTCCCGCCCTATTTCCGTTCCTGCCACCTCTTCCGGCGCCAGTTCTCCAGGTTTCCGCTTTTAACTTTCTTTTCTCTATATTCTTGTTTATATGTTTGTAACAATTCTCACTTCTGATGGCTATTTACTAAAAAAACTGAATTCTTTGCATGTCACGTAAATTTTGAAGCTTTTATTGAAATCTTGGGTCAATTGTTGCTACTCTTGTATAAAGTCAGCTTGATCAATTAAGGGTTAATCGTAGTCGGACATGATATTATGATACTTATGTTAACTTACTTTCCCAAGTTCAAAAAAATTACAGATTGGAGTAGTCATGGTGGAGCAAATGACGAAAGATATGATGTCATTGTGGTTGGAGGTGGACATGCAGGTTGTGAAGCAGCTCTTGCTTCTGCTCGTTTAGGGGCAAAAACTCTTCTTCTCTCATTGAATATTGATCGAATAGCATGGCAGGTTATCCTCTTGAACAATTTATTTAACATTTAGATGCTTGTATTTGAGGAATGGTTAATTGGTAACAACCACTGTTCATGAATCCTTTACGTTTACTTGAATTTGTTCGATGGAGAGGACTGAGATCCATGTTTTTAACCATTTAAATAGCCAAATGTTTTTCAACGGAATTCTAGAAGTTGTTTGAGTATATTTGAAACTACTCACGCTCATGAAGAAAAAGTAATATCCTTACCAAGAGTCTTTTACAGCCTTGCAATCCAGCAGTTGGTGGACCTGCAAAGTCACAATTAGTTCACGAAGTGGATGCACTGGGTGGTGAAATTGGGAAGGTTGCCGACAGGTAATGTCCAATACCACACTGCATTCTTTTGATAGTTACTTATCTGGTGATTTACTAACAAGTGCAAACACTTGCTTTTTATTGGTTTGTTTTAGATTTTCTCAATTTCTCTTAAACATAGGAAATCTTGTCAGACATGATTGCCAAAAAGGAACCAGAAGTACATTTTCTAACTGAAACCTGTTGATAGGTCTTGATAAATGAAATGAAAGTATTGGTGTCGAAAATATGCTTATATGTAGCGGACATCATATTTGGTAACTTATTAATTTCAAATGTTAAACATAATTGTCATTTTTCTTCATGCTTTAGGTGCTATCTACAGAAGCGTATACTCAACAGCTCAAGAGGTCCTGCTGTCCGAGCTTTACGTGCACAAACTGACAAAAGGGAATATGCTATGCAGATGAAGAAAATAGTAGAGAGGCAAGTTATCCACTCTTACTCTTTGCATGTGAATTAACTAAGACGAGCTCTAGTGATGCTACCACACCAGAATCACATGCTCACCATAGTGATGCTACTTTGGGCCTTTGCTTGTCTCAGTTTTGGGGTTTGCTCACATGATAGTTTTTTTTTTGGTGGACGAAAAATTGTTTCTTGTGTCTAAATGAGAATTAACAGGCTTATACTTCATCTGGTGAAGAATGCAAAATTATCCTAATTTTACATTTTTAATGCTTATCAAGCAAAGAACAGAAATAAAAGTGAAAAGAAAAGTTGAAGGTACCAGAAAATTTGTTTAAAAGTTTTTGATATTTTTCTCTCTGGTTATTTGTCTGAGAACGAAGAACACATAGCAGTAATGATTTGTATTTTCATTTGATTTCATTTTTATTTGAGGAAGTTCAATCTAGTAGGCAAAATAATAGAGCAATGTATCTAAGATTATGTTTGGTTTATTGTGTGTTTGGTACACATTGAACTTTGAATTATGTAATATGTGCTATGAGTACACTGGTCTTTTTTAGTCTCTTTTGTGCTTTTGAAGGAAGATGCAAGCGATAATCTCGTATTTATGGTGCCTTTTCGCTAGGATTGCTTGTTTATGTATCATAACATTTGAATTTTCTTTTGCTGTCAAACTATTCTTCTAAAAACTTTGTTTTATTCTTCTTTTATGTAATGTCTATAGTAGAAAGCTTTTAAGTTGTTCTTTGATCTATCAAAAGGCAATCAATATGTCAAGTTTAATCAGTATTTAGCATTTTGCTGGCTTTGTTTCTGTACTCCCAAATAACTGCTTTCTTGAATGTCTCTGCACCTGTCTGACTTCTCTGTGTGGTTTGCTCCGATTTCAGTACTCCAAATCTTTCCATGAGAGAGGCAATGGTAACAGATATACTATTAGGGAAAAATGACAATGTGGAAGGTGTCTCTACCTTTTTCGGCATGAACTTCTACGCTCCTTCAGTCATTCTCACAACTGGCACTTTTATGAGTGGTAAGATTTGGATTGGTAGAACTTCCATGCCTGCGGGAAGAGCTGGCGAGTCAGCTTCTCAAGGACTCACAGAGAACTTGCAACGTCTTGGATTTGAAACCGATCGGTTAAAAACTGGAACCCCAGCACGCGTGGATATTCGGACTGTAGATTTCTCAGTTTTGGAACCCCAGCATGGAGATGAAGAGGTCCTTCCATTTAATCTCATATGTAGGTTCAGAAGATTAGTTGCTAAATAATTCCAGATGTCCATTGGTGCTTCACAATCAACTTTTATGACAAGCATAACCCCAAAGCATACTATTCCTGTTGCTAGGATATTCACTTTTCTTGTAATGTTCATTACTGGGTCAGGGCAACTTGAACAAGAAAGAATGTCAGTGCTCAGCAATTACATTTGTTCTGTAACGTTGAGAAAGGTTTTAGTTGATTGGCTACAATGCCAAGTAGCTTTGTTAAATCTGTAAACTGATTAATGTAGAGATTGAAGAGTGTTATCTAGGCTAAAATTTATAGTTCATCAGCTAGACTAATGAAATGAGAACGAGGTACATTTGCTTATGGTTATTGAATGTTTGCATATGCTTCATATTGGGGTCTATGGTTGACAGGTTAGCTGGTTTAGTTTTGATGCTGATGCTCACATAGAAAGGGAACAGATGTGTTGCTATTTGACACGCACGACAAAAATCACCCATCAACTTATTAAGGATAACTTGCATGAAACACCCACTTATGGAGGATGGGTGGCAGCAAAGGGGCCAAGGTACTGCCCGTCAATTGAAGATAAGGTGCACATTTGTTCTTGTATGTTTTCATGAAAGTTGTTTGTTCTTCTTCTTAAGTATTCGATCTTAGTTTCTTGTCCAAGTGAAAGATGTATATAGTCAGTTTGGTGCTTTCTCTCTCAATTCAATGTGTCATAACCATATACGACTTTCATGTCAATAAAATTATCGTACCTAATTTACCTTTTGATTTTTGTTGACAAGCTCTCAACATGTGTACTTTTTTGTTTTTTTTAATATTTTCTTTTCAGGTTGTGAGATTTCAGGACAAAGAATCCCATCAAATTTTTCTTGAACCAGAAGGTCGAAATGTGCCTGAGCTGTATGTGCAGGTTCATATCTTAAATATTTTTTCCTATTATGCTAAACAAGAAAATAATAAGAAAACAAGACAGGTGAATCCACCTCTTAAAGAGCTCATCAATTCAATTTAACGGAAACTCAAGCAAAGAAATCACATCAAGTTGGTAACATCTTATATGCGTTGGTTTTATACCTGCATAAGTTAGCTACACCTTTTGATAGGGTTATCAACTTAATGAATTAGAGGCTTGGATATCCTGATTCTGAAAATGAGACTGAAGTGACCACCCACACCAATATAAGCAGTTGAACTTGTTGAAATCTGTACGTTACTAACTGCAATCCCAGTTGCTTCATGAATGGTTGTGGGCTAATTGATATTTTTCTTGGATCAATTTACAAATGTGTGACTATCATGGAACATAATTGGCTTGGAGAGCCAAGGTAGCACTGTGTTTTACAACAATTTTAACTTTTCTTATCTTTTAAAATTCCTAAATACATACAAATTATCTAACTTCATGCTATTAACATATGTTCCCTTAATAACCAGAACTATACTTATGTGACTAACTTTGGGTCCACAGCCAGTGACTGAGATCTTTGCTCCGGTTGATTATGAGTGGGAATATGACAACATTGGTCCAATTATCTCACATGTTGTGTACTGAAATTTCCTGGAACTTCACAGGGTGACATCTGGACATGTATAAAGCTACAGGAACATGATTTTGGTATAACTTGAAATCTTGAAAAAATTGGATATTTGGTTGCAAGAAATCCAGTTGCTGATATAAACTAGATGGGGCTTCTGCACTACAGTTCCTCCTTATTTTTGTTTTAGTCTAACATGCGTAATAGGAAAACGAGTTTTCCTTTGATTTGTCGTGAAAATGTGCTTGTTTTAATGTTCATTATTTCTGATGACCAATTATTTTTAACATAAACTATCTACATCTTATGTTAATACTACATTATATGCTTTTCCCTATGCATATGCATTATTTTAAAATGTGCTGTATTTCCAGTTATTTATTTGCTTGACTTGCAGGGGTTCTCTACTGGCTTACCAGAAAGGCTACAGTTACCACTACTGAGAACTTTACCTGGACTTGAAAATTGTTCAATGCTAAGACCTGCATATGCTGTGGAGTATGATTTCCTGCCTGCTTACCAGTGCTTCAGGTCTCTCATGACTAAAAAAGTCGAAGGACTTTTCTTCTCTGGTCAGATAAATGGGACAACTGGCTATGAAGAGGCTGCTGCACAGGTTATTCATCTCCAAAAATTTTTTAGATAGGAAAAGCAAAAATGGGAATTTTCTCATGATACAAAAGTAATCTTTTTTACTTTGAGGTGATTATGGCGTTCCTCACTGTATGTCTCATTTTATATATTTCATTTTTAGGGAATTGTTTCTGGTATAAATGCTGCAAGGCATTCAGATGGTAAACCTCTGATTATCCTTGAGAGAGAAAGCAGTTATATAGGAACATTGATTGATGATTTGATCACTAAGGATCTTCGTGAGCCTTATCGCATGTTGACAAGGTATTTTCTTACATGCATATAACTCATTGTTGTAGTGTTATTTCCTCAAATTGTTGATTTTTAAGGTATAAAAGCACGTACTGCCCCTGTGGTCTGGCTCATTCTTAAGAAAAACTCTCTATAGTTTAATATTCTCAAAGAAATTCCACATACTTTGTTAAAAGTCACGTGTTAGATCTGTCAAAATTTTTAAGGAAAAAACTAACATAAGAGGTGCGTGTGGACTATTTAACAAAGTATGAGAACTTTTTTTTAAGAGTATCAAAACATAGGGAACTATTCAGGAATAGGCCAAAAAATTGGGAAGGTGTGTGTCTTTTATCCATTTTCTTATTCTTCTTAAAATTTTGACCAAATTTATTTCCTCTTTCTTTCCCTTAGCCGCTCAGAACATCGTCTTCTTCTTCGTTCTGATAATGCTGATAGCCGTCTAACACCTTTGGGCCGTGAAATTGGGTTGATAGATGATAGACGCTGGACTCTGTACCAGGATAAGCAAGCTCGAATTTCCGAGGAAAAAAGGCGTTTGAAAGCTGTCAGGATTTCTGGTTTGTATCCTTCTGTCATAGCAAAGCTAGGACGTGAAATAATCTGTAAAAACTTATAAGGATTACACAGCCGTATAAGATGATAATCAGTTTATTTGCAGATAAAGTAATTGTTACCATTTTGCTAGTTAACTCTTCTCTAGACTGGATGCAAATGATAACCAAAACTCAAACTTGAACTTTCTGACCTGGTCTATTTATATTCTCTTCTAAATTGTCCAGTCATGATCAAACTGTTTTGTCTAAGGAAAAGAGCAACACGTAATTGATGGGTGCATTTCTCTTGTGAAAGAAATAGTGAAAGCGTAATTAGAAATCATATTTGAACTTTAATCTAGATGCATATCAAATTCTGTTGCTCTTGCTTTTTTGCATTTTACATTTGCATTAATGATTGAAATTGCGGCTAAAGGCTGATAGTGATTTGTAGTTTGCTGAGAGAGAAAGAGGAAGAGAGAGAAGAAAGGAGATATGCCTTGTCAGGAACATAAACAGATTTGGTGTTACACATATGTTGTGTTTGAATTTGAGATTAAATCACACGCAGAGAGAATTTCTCTTGATTTTGGAGATCGATTTATATCTACCTTTTATATTTCTTTCAGGAGGAGAATTGGCTGCTTATGTTACTCGTCTGTCTGGACAGCCTGTTAGGGACTCGTCAACATTGGAGAGTCTTCTAAAGAAACCACATGTGGGATATGAGGTTCTTGATAAGCATGGTTTTGGTAATGAAGTCTTGTCTAAAGTGGAGAAAGACTGTGTGGAGATTGATGTCAAGTATGAAGGCTTCATCACACGCCAGCAAATCCAACTACAACAGGTGTTATTCAACTTTCTTTGAAAAGGTTTATCCGCCTTTATATTTGGAATTTTTCTAGGGATCCAGGGTTATTGATTATGGTCAAGTTTGGTGAAGTGGTTAACAATGCTTTGTACCAATAAGTGAAATGGAGGAACAACAATTTCGTCCCATTCCCATCAAAGTTGAGCCTGCATTGTTGAGATATTTTATTCTGCTTCTTTTCATATTAACCGTGTTGCCTTTTCCATGAAGTGCATATCTTTCTTGTGTGTATATTTTGGCTTTCAAATTCATTTATGATTGATCTAAATAAATTTAGGAGTTACGTAGTAAGATGGGACATCCTATATTATCTCACTGATTTTTTCCTTTTTCCTAGAAAATGTTTACATAATAGATTTGATACAAAGAAAAAACTGCATACGCTGATGCCAAAATTGGCTCATCAAATGGATGTTTTCTCTACTTGTAGATGGCCCATCAACAAAATAGACTACTTCCAGACGACCTGGATTACTTTGCAATGGCAACTTTGTCGCTTGAAGCTCGTGAGAAGCTCTCCAAGGTTTGTAGAAGTGATGTTTTCTGTGCCACTTCAAAAATGCTCTATTTTATCTTCAAATCTCATACATTTTCAAAACAGATACTGATGTTCTTTCACTGTTTAGTGCTTTTAAAATGTGCTGCTGGTCAAAAAACAAATTAATTTCTCTCCCTGAATGTTCTATCTTATTTGAATTTAAATCATATCACTATAATGTATCTGTATATCATATCTGAGGTTGCTGTGCATTGCTGATTATGCTCGAGCTCAGATGGCAATGATCATCATATCTTTTATGCATATTCTTATGCACTTAGGTCATAACACTACGGGAAAAGATCTGCTATATTCAGTTGAATGTAGGTTATATATGAACCCTTGTCCACTTCCGTTCACATATCTTCAATTGAATTATATGGTGTATTAACTTTAACATCTTGTTTCGAGATACTTGGATGAGAAGTTCTCTGTATATAATTGGAAAGAGTGCAGATTATGCTGAAATCCTTTCGATTGCTTGCAAATTAGGATCGAGCAGATGGATTATTCCAAACTGTCTTTTGTATATTTTCTATTGAACATATGAAACAGAACAAAATAACTTGTATCAACTCTGTGGCTTCCAGGTTAGGCCACAAACTATTGGTCAGGCAAGTAGAGTTGGTGGTGTGAGCCCTGCTGACATTACAGCGCTCCTAATCATCCTTGAATCCAACAGAAGAAAGGCTCAGGAACAACGAAAATTCCAGAGGCAAACTTGTGTTACAGCAGACAGTGATCACGTACCCAACGTTGCTTCCGCGATCTCTTCATAACATGCTGTGATCCTGCTCTGGAATCTTTGACATTTGGCAAAACGTGTTATTTGAAGCTGAAATTTATGGGCAGCCTGGAGCTTTGGTCTTCCTTTACCGAACTTGCAACTTTTTGATACTTGGAGCAGAAAACGGAGAACAACCAAGGGTCAAAAAGTTATTAGACAGTGCACCTTCTGGCAACTCTTGGCTGCTGCTGCTGTTTGCTACCATCCAATGCGTGAACTTTATAGATTCGTTCCCTGCTTCCATGGCAGTAATAAACTGGAAGAATACATATGCATGTCAACGCAAGAAGCTCAATCCCAATATGGGTCTCATGTTCTGTAATCTTGTCGTCCTAGAAGGCATTGTATGTACAGTTAAACTTGTAAGTACCAATTTATTTCCATCGTCTATCAATAGGTTCTCTGGATTCTTGATTCCATATCTCTCTCCAACTCTTTTGGCAAGTTTCTTAGTGCATCGCCTTGGTAAGTATTCAAATTAAAATCATTCAAACCATTAACTTTGTGATTTTCTCTTGAACAATGAATGCCAAAATCAATTTTTTGGCTTAAATGGACAGGTTCACATAGACTTACCTTCATCAGAAGTATATGGTGATTATTTCCATTACTGCAACTTTTAAGCGAAGTTGGGTGTTCGTTTACCTTCATGACTAAGGTTAGGTTTGAGTTTGACCGGATTAGACTCAGATAACTCGAAATCCGATTGGTCGAAGACCAAATGCCGTTTTGATTAATTGGTTCTTCAATCATTAATCAAAGTAATGTCATTTTATCCTCTTATTTTAAGGAAAAAAACACAACAAATTCAATCTTTCCAAGTCGAGGATTGAGTGAAAGACATCAATTATAATTGACATTTTTTTGTATTTTTATAAAGAAATTACTTTTGTGATACGAACCTGTGACTTTCTGGTCACAAAAAAGTAACCTTATCGATTATTCCAAATCTTACCCTCATTTATTTCATGAAATAGCAATAATGAAAATAGTAGATTAAGATATAATTTCTGTCTTAATATAATTATAGTAAGACCAAAATTATGAAGAAAAAAAAGATAAAATTTAAATTAAAGTATCATCAAATACTAATTATTATTTACTTATTTTCTCTTTTTAACTTCTGAATTCAACAAAATTTAGTTGCTAATTACTTGGATTTAGGTCCTGTTTGTTTGAGCTAATAGCTGATAGTTGATTGTGAAAAGTTAACTTTAGTAATTTATTGAATCGGGAACTATTTAGGGCTTAAATAGCTATCAAAAACTGTTTAATGTTCTTTACCCTAAAATTGAATTAGGAACTGTTTGAGATATCAGCTCCGCCGAAATGATAAAACAAACAAGCATTTAATAGTTTAACTATTTTCTTCATTTTTATTATATTTGGAAACAAGCAATTAGTACTTCTCTCTCACTCTTTTTTGGTTGGTGCAAGTTTCAACCCTTTCGACACAAACCATGTTTCACGTAAATCAGACTTTGAATATGTCTTCCCCTTGAAAAAAGACTTCTTACAAGTACAGAAAAATCTCATCTTTCATGAATTTTCTTCCAGAACTTTAAAAACCAACCAAAACCCACCTTGAACAGATCCCGATGAATAAGCATGGACGATGAGAACGATGAAATCATGATTAAAGATTGAATATTTTATGTACATTATCTTCTCTACAAATGCCTGTTTCAGACCCCACCTCCGGTCGCTTGTTTATATGGCTAATCTATTCCTTTTTGTTCTTATGCATCGCCGTCGGAGGCAGTTGTCTCATAAGTTACGTCATGCTTCCTCATCATGAATCACATCAATGGCTTGCTGTTGCAGGCGTGTCCTTTCTTTGCCTTCCATGGCTGTTCTGGTTATTCACGTGCCTTTATCGTCTCATTTCAAGGATGTGCGGGTTCAGGATTAACTTTGGTCTTAACGGTGGTCGCAGTCGTAAGGCAACGGTGGATACCACGCCGGATGAGCTCGGTAATGCGGGGACGACGGTGGGAGAAGACGGGAAGCACGTTCAGTTAGGCGGAGCCACGGTGGTCGGAGAAAAAGATGGAGGAGGCAAGATTACAGCCACGGTTTCTGGTGAGAGTGAAATGCCGTTGAACTCATGATCGAGCAGAGCTTTCTGATCGCCATAGAAAAGTTGTTTGAAACTAGAAGGAATCATCAATGGAGTTTGATAGGTGACAGCAAAAATTGAATGAAGAAAAGGTCTGTATGATCAGATCAGTATATTCTGATAAATTCATAAAGCCAATGAACATACACTCAAACACTCCATATTGAAGAGGAAAACCTCAAAACTCAGTGTCGTAAGAGTTTCAGGTAAGCTATAATTTGGTAAACCATCACTGAGTTTGAGTTTGAATGTTTGTACAAGAAATGGCAGACAGACATCTGAGTAGATTAAGCTAAAGTTGGAAGCTTTCTATCTGAAATGATTAATTTATGTGACAGATTCTCGTTATGTTGATAGATATTCAATGCAGAACTTTGCTTCTTCCATGTTAAAAGATGCAATTTTTAAAAATAATGTCATTTGAAACTTAATCAATCCAATTCTTAATTCTTAATTTTAAAAAAATTAGATCAATTTTTTTTAAATCACTAATAACAAGTTTTTTAAAGTTTTATTTTAAACTTAAAATTATATATATAAATTAAAGATTGATTTTTTTTAATTTTAAGTATTTTTAAATAGTCAATTTACTACAAATCTATATTTATTTATTATATCGATTTTAAACTTTTTGAACACAACTTATTTGAACCAATTTCAAAATTATTTGTTCAAAATTGAATAAATTCATTTTCATCGTAATTTTATATTGAAGAAAAAATAAGATTTATTGAAAAATATTTTTTTATATAATAGTCCATCACATTAAACAAAATATAATGTAGGTAATAATTCATGTATTCTCTATATAAATGTAACACTCGGGGCCAAAAAGTAGGGAGTGATCGCCGGTGTTAGGGAAGCACGGATAAGGAGCGGCTCTTGGAAGACTTTTGGAGAAATGTTACATGGATAAACTAAAATCGCACCCAAAAAAGAGGGATCCTGAGACTGTGTAGGTATGAGATTGCATTAGTCTAAATTTGTTTGATATGTACTATCCATACCAA
>JANIMX020000494.1:20084-31418 GCA_024582655.2 Erythroxylum kunthianum
CGGCTCTTGGCAAGTTTCAGGGCGGAGGGGTGCATGAATAAACCAAACCGCACCCGAAAAAAAGGGATCCTGAAACTGTGTAGGTATTGGACTGCACTAGTCTAAAAAATTTTGATATGTACTATTCATACCAATAAGGTGCACCTACCTTTTCGGAGCACACTCCGTAAGAACTCCAAAGTTATGCGTGCTTGACTTGGAGCAATTTGGAATGGGTGACTTCCTGGGAAGTTTTACAAGGAGAGCATGACAAAACATGCTTGAAAGGTTTAGTATTAGTTTGTAAAGACAGTAGTCAAATCGAGATGTTATATTTGAATACGACTTAGATTTATTGGGGCCTGAGTCGTAACAATAAATCACTTAGTAAATTAATAAATAAAACTTGATTAAAATAAAAAAATTATATAACAAAAATAAGTAATAAAAAAATGTTGTTAATTGTGAATATTTTTAATGCTTTAATTACTAATTGTAAATTCATACATATAGCTAAAAATAAATTAAATTGAATTTGGAGGAGAGTAGCTATAAAAGAAACTCCGATGCAAATCAAACCATAGAAGTTCAAAATACTCTCAGCGAGCGGGAGAGAAGATTGAGTTCATTTTCACTTCAACCAAACAGACCCCAAAAGATCACCTCAAAATGGCCGACGAAAGGATAAGTAATCGGAAACCGGTGAGTCTTAACGATCGTCACTATCGTCTTCTCCAAGACCTCTCCGCTCCTCCTAAACCACCTCCATCCTCCTCCGCTGCCCATGGTTGTGTTATTTGACTCCTTATTTCCCTACTTGTAATGTGCTTTTGTTTTTGTGTTTGATCGAGATACTTCGTGTGCTGGTTTGTCTTTTTGGGTTTTGATGTTTTTGTTTCGGTACAGAGGAAGAAGTTAAGCCATCAAAGGTGAAATTAGAAGGTCGGAGTCGTCTCTGCAAAGCAGTGGCTGGAGGAACTGGAGATAGTGGTGATGTTGATGATATTCCTCAGTTCTCTGGAATTGTGGATTTTGATTCTTCTCCTGGTACTTTTATGCTTTTAATTAAGATTGGGTTAAAAAAAATGGAAATGTGATGATTTCGGAAAATAAATGTAGGGAAAGTTTGATCTTTTGCCTCCAAGTTTTCTTATTTATGGCAGAGGGCTCTTGCATTTACTATAAATTTTAATATGAATTGTGGGTGTTGGCTTGCTTTAAGTATATGCTGATGATATTTGTTATTCGTGTGGGGGTTGGATTTTAGAAGAAGCAAAGCCAGTAAAGGTTAAGATTGAGGGTCGGCGACGGCTTTGCAAAGTCTCATCTCAAGATAATGAAAAAGCTGACACAAGTATAGTCATGGACAAAGAGTCAACTTTCTTTGACATTACTGATTTTGATTCACCTCAGCTATCAAAAAGTGCAGCTGGTAAATATCACGATCAAGGTGCCAATGAAATCAGAGATATTCTTGATGACCTGACATCCAGGCTTGACCTTTTGTCAATTGAGAAAAAAAGGGTTCCACAGAATGTCAACAGTGTGGTTGATGCTGTTGGAATGTCCTCGAGAGATGGAGATCATGAGAAGAAAGTTGGTATTGCTGAATATGCAAGCGCTGAGTCATCATTTTCTCATGACTCTGATCTATCCGGTTCTACATCCAACATAAATAAGGACGTTGGGGATAACATTGACAATGCTACGGATCACTTTAAGGAGAGCAATTCTTTGTTGAATGAGCATAAGGACCATTATAGAAGGATAGATGAACATTTTCTGTCTAGAAAATCTTCTGCATTACATGTTCAAGAAGAGAAGGAAAGTGATCTGGAGGGTAAACTTGCTACTGATTACTATGTCGGTGAGGCTCAGAAAATGAAGAAATCTGATCAAAAACTTAATCAGAATGAAGCTAAACGGGTGCATGAGAGTTTTGGACACGCGGGACAATCTTTTTCTCATAAAGTGAAAGACGAAGAGGATGATGATGATGATGATTGTATGATCTTAAGTGAGAAAAAGAATGTGAATCCAAAAATGGGAGATAAATTCCCAGAATCATCTGATTTTTCCAGTTTGATTGATGTGTCGGATGATTATACAAATGAGGTTGTGCCTGAGGATGAGGGTTACCTTACCTTGAATGGACTTGGCTGTACTTACCAGTTACCTGGGTCAATTGCAAAGATACTGTATCCCCATCAACTTGAAGGGTTAAAGTGGCTTTGGTCTTTGCATTGTCAAGGTAAGGGTGGCATCTTAGGCGATGATATGGGTTTGGGAAAAACGATGCAGGTAATAACGTGTGCTTACTTTGTGGACATACTTTTATACTGAGACCTGCATAAGTAATCTATATGAAGAATTTTCTCCTTGCAGATTTGTGGCTACCTGGCTGGACTGTTTCATTCAAGGTTGATTAAAAGGGTATTGGTTGTGGCTCCTAAAACATTGCTCTCACATTGGATCAAAGAACTATCTGTTGTGGGTCTTTCTGGGAAGACCAGAGAGTAGGATATATTGCTTGAATGCTTTTCACAATGCAGATGTTTCCCAACCACTTTTTAAGAAATGATGTAAAAACAAATAAATTCTGATTGGTTTTTATAATTTCATGTAGATATTTTTCGACATCTATCAAAACTCGACAATATGAGCTGCAATATGTACTTCAGGTTTGTCTTGAGATTCCCTTGTTTGTAATAAATTCTAATGTGCTGCTTAGTGTAGTCCATCATAGTATTGCTATATAATGATTATAAGGAAATAAGAAATAAGAAATCTGACTATTTTCTCCATCTTATTGTGAATCCGAAATTTAAGGGAAATATCTTCTGTATTAATAGTAGTTGTCATTGCTATTCTTAATATTGGATCTTTCCTTTGTGCTCATTGTCTCCTTGTAGGACAAAGGTATTCTCCTTACAACTTATGACATTGTACGGAACAACTCAAAATCATTAAGAGGAGATCATTATATTGTTGATGAGGACTCTGAGTGTAAGAGCACTTGGGACTATATGATTCTGGATGAGGTAAAAATCTAGTATCTGCTGCGATTCAGCAAGCAAATTACATTTTCCCACTTGTCGTTGTTTATGATGGGGTAGGGTCAAACAAAACATTCTGATGATATCTGTCATGTAATTGTAGATTCTTTGTTGTAGAAGTTGTTAATTTTGTGCTAGATAAGTATGATATATATTTAATTTAAAAGTTTGGTTACCATAATGCAAAATCAAATTTTTTTTTAACAATTTTCTAATTAACCTGTTATTCATATTGAAAAGGAGGCTTTAAGATGATGCCATTGGTGGGATACAATCTAGTCAGCTAACAAAACACTAAGTTTGGTCTGTCTTTTCAATGCTCCATAAGAAGCTTGCTGAAGATTGACTGTTAGATTTTAATTCTGTCTCTCTTCTAGAATTTCTTTAGTTGATGCAGAACTTAATCTATCAAGTTTCACAACCATTTGCTTGGAAAAATGTTGAAAGCAGGTCAATTGTATCGAAAGCATTATTTTTGCTTATAATTCCTCTTTGCAAAAATTTTGTTCTCCCTGGATGTGAATAAACTAATCAATATTTAGTGAACAGCTTACAGGGATGATGCTAAATGCTAGTATGTCAAAATCAAAGCTGCTAAGAGAAGTGATAGGAGCATCAGTATCTGTGATTCTAGATCTCTCTGACTAAAACATGTATTGCGGTTTGACATTGAGTAGATTGTAGTTGAGGTTAATATTAGTAGAATCTTATTTCCAATGCTGGCCCTGACTGAATTTGTATGGTCAGAATTATCATCAAATCAGATTTTAGTTAATATCTGTAATTTCCCATATGCAATTTTTTGCAAGCACTTCATGTTATTTAACTATATTTCCAGGGACATCTCATAAAGAATCCAAGTACACAGAGGGCAAAAAGTTTGCTAGAGATACCTAGTGCCCATCGAATTATTATTAGTGGAACACCAATTCAGAACAATCTTAAGGTAGCATCAATCACAATCAAGCTTTTGTCTGTTAATTTTTTACACCCTTATTACAATGCAATTCAATATAGTTTTAAGTCATGTTTCTTAAAACACAGGAATTATGGGCCTTGTTCAACTTCTGCTGTCCAGACCTACTTGGTGACTACAAGTGGTAATTAACTTCTTCATCCCTCAGCTGAATTTGGTGAAATTTTCCTTCCTGTGAGATCAAGTTTTATACTCCTTCAGGTTTAAGGAACATACTGAGCTTCCTATACTTCATGGAAATGAAAAGAATGCTTATGATCGAGAAAAATATATTGGTTCAAAAGTTGCAAAGGTAAATTATTTTATATTACTAGAGTGTGCTTTCTACAGCCTGTTCTGGTAGCTTCTGCACCAATGTTTCTATATTCTGTTCTGGTAGCTTCTGCACCAATGTCTTTCAGTTTTTTCTTTGTTTTGAAATGGGAAAACTAGCCTCAAAACTCTTTTTAGTATATCTAGAACTTTACTATGTGTACTGAGAATACTTGGGAAAGGAAAATGCAAAACATTGAATGAATTTGTGTTCTTAGAGGGTTATTAAACTTTTGAGTATTATAGAACTTTCTATTGAATGAGGCTTGCTCCAATTGTAGTCTTATGTATTGATTTGAAGTTCTATAGCTACGAAAATTGAACTGTTCATTTTGCTATTTGCCTATTCCTTCAGTTGACGAAATCCACCCGCATGCTTCATAAACGAGAAGTTATTCATCAATTTTTGTCGTGTACTCACAGGAACTAAGAGAACGCATTCAACCTTACTTTTTGCGCCGCTTGAAAACGGAAGTATTTAAGGATGATGATGATGCTACAAATACCAAGCTTTCCAAGAAGAATGAGATCATTGTATGGCTAAAGCTGACTAGTTGCCAGGTGATATTTGCTGCACTTGGTATATCCTTTTGTATTATGCAGTACTTTTGGTTCTTATATGTAGCTTATTTTTGATGCAGCGACAACTCTATGAAGCCTTTTTACAGAGTGAGCTGGTTCTCTCTGCTTTTGATGGCTCACCACTTGCTGCATTGACGGTGCTTCATACTTTCTGCCTATTATGATTTAGTTCATTTTGCTAGACATTAAAGAGAGATTTTGGAATTTTATCCCTTCAGATGCTAAAGCAACAAACCCTTTTAATTTTGGGTCATTGATTGAGGGCTCTTAATCCTTTTTGTTAATGATGTTGATTGATGGAAAATGCAGGTGAATGAATCATATTCTCTTTTTTTTTGAGTTTAAGAATAAAGAAGGATTCAATATGCTAAGCATGGATGTCAAACTATATACTGCTCTACTGATTTGAAATTCTGGAAGTAGGAAGATATCAGTTAATAGGTAGAATCAAGTTTCTCTAACATATTCTAATAGTTTTTTTTCCAAATGGTTGTTTGTTATATATTTCTAGATTCTGGATTTTTTAATGTTGTACTACTTTTTCAATTTTTTTTTCTGAAAGAAGCTCGAGCTCACTTTGTCTCGGGCCATCAACTTCTTGTATAGCTACTTATTTTACCGTATGGGTTGACTAACTTCCAAGAAGTAATAATGATTGGCCTAGTTGTGGGGCAGGGGGAGGGAGTGCTCGTATATGGATTTAAGTGTCAAGTGACATTTAACCTACTTGTGAGATTGTGCAAAACTACTGCGTACTTCTGAAAGCTACATGTAGAACAAAGGCAACTTGTTGAAGTCAGCTGTAGTGTAGCTATGATTGACTTTAAGCTGGCTATAATTAAATGGGAAATAAACCACTTATCTGAAATTGGAGTAGGAGTGACAGCTATTCACCCTCTGGTTGATGTGGTTATCTGTCTGATTCAATAAACTTCTTATTTCAGATGCTGCACTCTGCATGTCCTATGCTGAGCACATAGTTAATTATTCCAAGTCTCATTGTTTAATATCCTGCACTTAGCAGTGTCCTTCTATTTATAGTTCAAATCTTGTCATGCATCTTCATTGCTCTTAATGTTGATAGAATTCACTAACATAACCAATTGCCACCTGCCTTGGATCAGATTCTGAAGAAAATATGTGATCACCCCCTTCTTTTGACAAAGAGAGCGGCTGAGGATGTGCTTGAAGGGATGGAAACCTTGTTAAATCCAGAAGATGTTGGAATAGCAGAAAAATTGGCAATGCATGTGGCTGATGTTGCTGAAAGAACTGACTTTCAAGAGAAACACGATTATATCTCATGCAAGATTTCTTTTATATTATCATTATTGGTGAGATATGTTGCAGATTCATAGTTGATGGTTTTATATAATAATGCTTGCTTTCTTAAATTCATGCATATGTTGCTCTTATGCAGGATAATTTAATTCCAGAGGGGCACAATGTACTCATATTTTCCCAAACTCGCAAGATGTTAAATCTCATTCAGGTTTTTCAAATCTGCAAGTTTTTTCTTGTGCTGTTTTTAGTATGGTTTGGTTGCATTTCCACGTTTTTACATGAATTCCTCTATAGATATTGGCAATTAAACTGGTATAGTGCTGGACATAATGTTGTTTGACTGCCCCATGTTACTGATTTTTACCTCTTTAGTCATTTTTACTTACTAGTTTGAATTTTCTCAATAGTTTAGTTTGTTATCTGTGTTATTGGACGGGAAATGGTAAAGTACTCTAGTACCTTGTATATGAATCATCCATTTGCAGTTCATGCCCTTCAAACCATTTAAGAATCTTTACTGTTGATTGGGTATCATAAGTATTTCTACATATCAATTTGTAGTTCTAGTCCAAATTGCACCCAGCAACTTCTTGTAGTCCTTTGGCTACCAAAATGCTGATGGTAGAAAGAACTTCAATTGGAGGCGATACGCTCTATCTGTCTTTCTCAGAAATTTAGTTGTTTTTTATTTAGTAGCTCATTAGTAAAACTGAAGGATTTAAGAACCATGCTTCTATTTATAAGTTTGGAGTTTACTTAGTAGTTAGGCTTTTGAAGGAGTGTGATTATAGCTCCCCATTTTTTTGTGACAGGAATCCATTTTATCCAATGGTTATGAGTTCTTGCGTATTGACGGTACCACTAAAGCTATTGATAGAGTGAAGATTGTGAATGTAAGTGTGATTGAACTTATCATTTCTAAAACTCTCATAAAACTTTTGATAATTCTTCTACATTTCGCAATTCTACATTTAGGACTTTCAAGAAGGTACTGGGGCTCCTATATTTCTTCTGACATCTCAAGTTGGTGGTCTTGGACTGACACTTACAAAAGCAGACCGTGTTATCGTGGTTGATCCTGCATGGAATCCAAGGTGCTTATTTCAGCTTTTCCAATGCTTGGGATATAAAACATATACCAGAGAACTATGTTATAAGACCAAGTGTTCTGAGGAAGTCCAAAATGAAAACTATGGAAATTGATCTTTTAGGAGCAGGATTACCAGTTCTCTTAATGGACCTAAAACCCAAAAAGTTAATAAGATAAAGGATGTTCATTTGCACTATGAATTTATGGGCTGGTGAGTTTAGTTTCTTCCACTTCCAAACCCTTTGCAACTGTCATGGATCTTATATGTTGCATGTTTCTAATGACAAGGTGGTGTATATATCTGCTGGCAAGTTGTGCACCTCTTCAACTCAATATACTTGTAATTTCACATGTTAGATGCACATTCTTTTTCCCTGAAGAAGGGCTTTCTGTTTACGAGAACTTATCTGCACATGTGCAACTTAAAAATCCATTGGGTATAATTTGGTCTTGTAGAGGTCAATTTTTCTGAGATGTGGCTCAACTGACATGTTATTTGCAGCACGGATAACCAAAGTGTTGATCGTGCATATCGTATTGGGCAAAAGAAGGATGTTCTGGTTTACAGGCTAATGACATGTGGAACTGTTGAAGAGAAGATATACAGAAAGCAGGTATAGTGTTGTCCACTGCTCAAAGTTTTTCTGACATGACAAGCACATTGCTTATCTTTACACTGGCAAAGCTGAGCCATCCGTGTTGAAACCAGATATTATGTGAAAATGGCTTGTGCTACTGATATTTGACATCTTATGTTTTTAAACAATCTTCTCTTATTCAAATCACATAATCAGTTGATGCTGTTTCACTTGCTTTCTCAATGTTGGCTTTATATTGGCTTGAATGAAGATTTATCTGCTTGCCTATATTCATTGATTACATGCTGAGATTTTACATCCCCAAACTAGTCCAATGGCATGGTTTTGAATCCTTGCAATGGCTCAGATATTCAAGGGAGGTCTGTTTAAAACTGCAACTGAACACAAGGAACAGATTCGATATTTCAGCCAGCAGGTTCATGAAATTGTTTCTGTATCATGTTAACCTTTAGATGTAAATTTTTGGGCAACTAATAAACTTGAAATTCATTCTTATCAGGATCTTCGTGAATTATTCAGTCTCCCAAAGCAAGGGTTTGATGTTTCCCTTACACAGCAGCAATTACATGAAGAGCATGACAGTCAGCACGAGATGTACTTAGCTTGATTATTCCTTCACTACAGCATATATTGATTTACTGGGAATACTTTTGGTTATTACTTTAATATGAATCTCCAGAGGCCTATTTTAAGTGATCTCACCACTATTAGCTTCGAACATAAGAAGGCACTAGTCTTGATCCTCATAAACACTATTTAAACCAAAATTTGCCCTTTTTTTCCCTTGTGGGGAGTGGAGCACACAATGCATAAGCTTGAATGATTAATGTTGAGCAGTATTGCGAGACTGCTGATCGGGATCATAGTTGCCTTGCAGATTTTATTTTTGCTTGATTGTCTCTTTACAGGCTTGCCATGTCCATCTCATTAAATTTAATTCATAATTTCCTAATTGTTATTATTGTTCTTATAGGGTTAAATCTTTGGAAGCCCACATAAAGTTTCTGGAGTCTCTAGGCATAGCAGGAGTAAGTCATCACAGTTTACTCTTCTCCAAGACAGCACCTGCTCAAGTTGTACCACAAGATGATGAAGAGAAAAGGTGAGAATCTTCATTTTTCTTGGCTAACATTTTAAGGTGCAACTTGCTAGCAACCACTGAAAATTTGAACTAATAAGATTGCAATTCTGCTGTTTAGAACCATGTTTATTTGCATTCTCGCTGATTTTGACCAGGGGCAAAGGAACCAAAATTGTCAGACATTCATCGCGTTATTCGCCTGAAGACCATGTTGATGGGTATGCTTGCCAAACATGTTCTAATAGTAATCCTCTTATGCTGTAACTTGAAAATGCCGAGTTTTTGCTTTCTGTTTGCAGAACCATGCATGCCTTTAAACCAAAGGACATAAAACTGAATATGAAAAGCACTTCTCCTGAGAGCACAGGTAAACTGACAGAATCTCAAATAAAGGAGAGAATCAACCGGTTATCCCAGATACTTGCGAATAAGGTACAACTTCGATCCCATATCTGAATATACATAATAACTTCACTCTTTTGAAACTTGTTAAAATATATTCCAATTTTTTTACTTAAAAGACATGCTTTAAGTTCAACCTCTAAAGAGTAGAGCATTGACTTTAATCTGCTTATCTTTCATGTGCCAAAACAACCAACAGGCTACAGTTTCTAAGTTGCCAGATGGAGGAGCTAAACTGCAGAAGCAGATTTCTGAATTGAACTTAGAGCTTCATAAGATGAGAATAGAACAAAGACTTGAGGAAGATACCAGCAAAAGACCTGATAAAGAAGTTATTGAGCTGGATGATTTAACTGGGGAGCTTCAAAGGGTGTTGAATGTATAACATCACTTCCCATGCAAGCAAATGAAATTCTTGTATAGAGCTTACATTGAAAGCAAACCATTTTTAGACAAGAACTGATTACCAGACAATGAACATTCCCTTGCTGATCATTATGCAATGGGAAGGTTCCCATGTACTAGAACTTCAATGTCAATGAAGTTAACCGATTTCATTTGTTTCAAGGGCAGATGTGTATGCTCAAAAGCTGTTTTTTTTTCAGAATTAAAATTTTTTGAATATAAGATCTTCCGATTTGACCATCCTCTCAAACTTCACCTATGGCTGCAACTTTGGTCTCTTACATGTTTCATTCACAGAACATTATACGTAAGAACATTAGGCTCTATTGAATACTTTTTTGGTCCATGTCAACGATGAGCTGCCAAGTTACGTCGAATTGACTGACTTTGGAGAGAACTTCGATGACAAGATTGTAATTTTTCGAACTGATGATGTTTTTCTTGTTTGACGAGGGTTTGGTTGATGGGATAAGAAGGGAGAGAAATGCCGTGGAGCTAAAGAAAAGCTTCTATGGCCTGACGTGGGTTTGGATTGGGATGCTGAACTATGATTTATGTTAACAGAGACGGAGTGGCAGGAGAAGAGAAGAAGAATAAGAAGAAGAAGCATTGGTTGTGATGGTGTGTGGGGTTAGAGTAATGATGTAATAGCGCCATTGCCATTCTTTTGGCTCAATGGCTTTTGGGTCTCAAAAGGTGTAGAATGGGAAACGAATAGTATAAAAGAAAAGTTGAAGGAAAGGTAAAAGTTAGTTTATAAAGATCTTATTGGTTAGGTTCTTATACGTCTGTGCCACTTTAGCTGTCTCTTTGCATTTTCCGATGACAATTCGCGGTGGCGAAGTGGCAGTGTTCGTAGAGACGAACCTAAGAACCCATATGGTGTTGGCCGTCTCTCCAGACATCTCCGCTGCTGATTTCAAGAGTAAGGTCTCTGGTTAATCGGAGAAAACATGAAAAAGTTTATATCTTGTTCACTCTCAGCTCTAGTATCATTCCCTTTTTTTTTTTTTGAAGAATTAGTATCATTCCCTTCTTGTAGCTATAGAACTCGTTCCTTTTTCATGCTTGTTTTGTATGCAAAGTCTCCTGATGTGCCAATTTCACTGCTTGTTTCGGTGTTTTCCATCATGGGTTCTTTCGATTTTTCTTTTTTCCGGTTTGATTACGAGAATGCCGGGTGGGTTTCTCGACTCTTTGGTTACCTTGTGAGAAATCTGACTGCAAGATCAAGTATTTATAGCCAGTACTAATTCTGCTCATCTGATTGCTCTAATAGTTTTAAATTATGCTCTGCAATATTGTGGTTAGAGTCCGTATGGAATATTGCAGTTAGTGTCCAGATTGTTACTGCGATTTGCGGCAATTGTGTAAGATCATTCTGCTCAATGTTATTACACATATTGCATGTCAGTTTTCTTGTTGTATCATAAGCCAGAGTGACTGCTGGATTGGTTTTAGTTTTCTTGCAACTGGTCTTTCTCTGACCTTGATTGCCACCTCTGAACGTTTCCAGTGTTGAAATTAGATACAAAGTTGAAAGGTTTCTAATTGTTGATTATTTCCAG
>JANIMX020000494.1:297361-321488 GCA_024582655.2 Erythroxylum kunthianum
GTCAATTATCAAGCAAGTATGTTTGTGGTTTTCGTGTCCCTTTGAATCAAGATGAAAATAAGCTCCAGATTCCCAAAACCCAGATGAAGATGCAGAGTAAGATTAAGAAAGGTATAGTTCATGATCCAGAAAGAAAGGGTAACCTAATAAAGTCCATGGCACAAAGTAAAATTTTGAGGCCAACACTGATAGATTACGAATCTCCATCTCTATATCATGGCAGCCATAGACGGAGCATTGCCACCAGGAGGCTTGTTCATGGCGCCTCACGGCAATATAATATATTGCCATATAAGGAAGAGCCAGAGGACACAGCCACCGGAAGTTCTGAGTCTGTCTCTTCCCGGAGCTGGACAAGTCAAGATCAGCAAACCACCACCACCACCGCCGCCGCCGCCGCCAGTAGTGGCTCATCCTCAAGGAACAGGTCAAGTACAATACCTGAAAGTGAAAAGAACAGTATCTCTTCTTATACAAGAGCTAGTTCCTACAAGGACACAAGTCTCACCAGGCAGCGAAGTGGACGTCTAAAGAAGCTGAAGAATAAGTTAGGACTAATCTTCCACCACCACCATCACCATCACCATCACTACCACCACCACCACCACCACCGGGGCAGCATTTCCCTGTGGAAGCAGTTGCAGAATAAGTTTCACCATAAACACAAACAAAAGGTCACTGAAAAGGAAGCAGCAACTCAGAAAGCGAGGAGAACATTGGTTAGTAACAAGCACCAGGTTGGCCATTTTCATGCGCTTGTTAAAGGGATGATGAGACATGTTAAGCACTCAAAGCCATCAAGAGGTGGTGGTGGTGGTGTAATGAAAGGGAATGTCCATCACCGCCGTGATAAGCGTTCCTGTAAAATGGTTCCCACTCGCCGGAGAGTTAAGCTGCCTACTAAAGGGCGTATCAGACTTGGGTTTTTGAGTAAGAAACAGAAACCACGGTTAAAAGCACCTAATAAGATGATCTAGCAAAGCACAGATTGGTGTTGGCCATATGCAACTCACATCACATGTACAGAAGATTGTGTTGTTTTTTGTGATGTAGTCGATGATCCAAAAATGTTCAATCTTTAATTTATTAAAAATAAGGACACTAAAAATGTTTTAAGTTAAACTTAGGTTTAAAACCTCATTCAAAACTCAATTAGTTTTAAATTTATCTTGAGCCTGAATTTAATCAAATTTAAATTAATTAGTTAATTTCATATTCTAAATTTAACCTAATTTTTTTAATATTTAAGCAAAATATGATATATTCATTTGAATATTATAAATTTAATTTTTATTCAAATAATGAATTTGTGATTAAATTGTATAATATTTAAACCTTATTTGAATTTAATTTTTAAAATTTGTTCTAAATTTAATAAGATTCAAATTTAAATTCGATCGTATAAATTTAAAGTTTTGAGCTAATTTAATTTAATGTTAAATTAAAATTAATTTCGAACTTAAATCAATCAAAACCTTATTTATTAATTTGGCTCGGAAAAACTTACTCGGGTACTGCAAATGAGTGGGGCACCAGTATCCACTGGTTTATGATCCGACCCGAAGTCCATGACCACTCCGATTTTAGCAAGAGTCGGAGTCTACTCTCAGTCTCAGCTACTCTGATCGGAGGAGAAAGCAAAAATGAAACCTCCAATCACAAGGTTTCTCGCTTCTCTCATTCTCATCTACTTTCTCGCCCCACAAACAGCATTTTCCTGGAAAAAAGATGAGTTCCGCAATTGCAACCAGACCCCTTTCTGTAAACGCGCTCGCTCTCACAAGCCTGGTGTCTGTTCCACCGTTGTCCGCGACCTTGCCGTGTCCGACGGTGATATCACGGCTAAGCTCTTCCCACGAAATCCACAGGAGTCCGATCAAGATGATTCACACAAGCCGTTGATTCTCACTCTCTCGATCTATCAAGATGGAATCTTGCGCGTCAAAATTGACGAAGACCCTTCCTTGAACCCACCTAAGAAGCGATTTGAACCACCTGAAGTGATAGTCTCGGAATTTGATGAGAAAAAACTTTGGCTTCAGAGAGTGTCGACGGAAACGATCGATGGCGACGTGACGCCGTCCTCGGTCGTCTACTTATCGGACGGCTACGAGGCTGTACTCCGCCACGATCCGTTCGAGGTTTACGTCAGAGAGAAATCGAGCAATCGGAGGATAATTTCGTTGAATTCTCATCAATTGTTTGATTTTGAGCAGTTGAGAGCTAAAAAGGAAGGCGATGATTGGGAGGAGAGATTTAGGGGTCATACAGATACGAGGCCTTTCGGTCCACAATCGATCAGCTTCGACGTGTCGTTTTATGGAGCTGATTTCGTTTCAGGTATACCAGAACACGCTACTAGTGTGGCACTGAATCCAACTAGAGGACCTGGAATTGATTTCTCTGAACCTTACAGATTTTTTAATTTGGATGTGTTTGAGTACTTACACGAATCACCATTTGGTCTTTATGGGACGATACCTTTGATGATTTCACATGGAAAGAGTGGAAAAAGTTCTGGGTTTTTCTGGCTAAATGCAGCTGAGATGCAGATTGATGTGTTGGGTAATGGGTGGGATTCTGATTCTGGGCTTTCACTTCCTGTGGAGAGTAGAATTGATACTTTCTGGATGAGTGAGGCTGGCATTGTTGATACTTTCTTCTTTGTAGGATCAGGGCCAAAGGATGTTGTTAGTCAATACACGAGTGTAACTGGGAAACCCGCAATGCCTCAGCTTTTCGCAACTGCGTATCATCAATCTAGGTGGAATTATAGGGATGAAGAGGATGTGGAGTATGTGGATTCTAAGTTTGATGAGCTAGATATTCCATATGATATTTTGTGGCTTGACATTGAGCACACTGATGGTAAAAAGTATTTTACTTGGGATCCCATTTTGTTTCCGCATCCGGAGGAAATGCAGAAGAAGTTGGCTGCTAAAGGAAGGCACATGGTGACCATTATAGATCCTCATATTAAGCGGGATGAGTCGTATAAGGTGCATAAGGAGGCTACCGAGAAGGGATATTATGTGAAGGATGCTAGTGGGAAGGATTACGATGGGTGGTGCTGGCCTGGTTCCTCTTCGTACTTGGACTTGTTGAATCCTGAGATCAGGTCTTGGTGGTCTGACAGGTTCTCCTATGAGAACTATGTTGGTTCAACTCCAATACTATATACTTGGAATGACATGAATGAGCCTTCTGTGTTCAACGGTCCAGAGGTGTGCAAACTGCTTCCTTAACACAGTTTATTCCGTTGCCTGTTATGTGTTTCTATCCTGTTTCTACTATATCCTGTGTCCTTCCATGTTTGGAACACTTCCAACATGGGTGTGCTAAAGAATTGATTGTTTGATGACACATGTTTTGATTTAAGGGGTCTGCATTGCCAGGTTAAAGATGTTTGAACAGATTTTGTTGATGCAGAACATGATAAATTAAGAAGTAATACTTTCCGGACTCTTTTAAAAACTGCTGATTATTGAATTACGGGATTTTCAATTTTAATATAGCTTGACGATGACAGGAATACCAGTTACAATAACTGAAATAAGGCGAAAGTTGGAATAGCTGTTCTTACCGTATTTGTAGCTGGGTTCTGAATTTCATACTAGCTGGTTGTAGATAATGTCATCATTCAGGCTATCTTGATGATTCATACATGTATCTATGAAATTTTAAATTTTAATAGGAAACATTTTGTTGGAAAGTTGGTTGTTTGTTGTAACGTTGGAAGCATACCATTTTGCTTGGTGAACCTAAATAGAGAGTTTTGAGTTCTTTTTGAGGCACCAGAAATCTAATTTCCTGCAGAATGCAGCTCATGAGTAGAATATTTTGGGTAAAATCATAGGCATATAAATATTAGGGCTTTAAAATAGCTTTTCCTTCATAATTCCTTGGAGAAATTTCTAACCATAGACTTCAAGGTAAGTATTTTATTGGTAAAAAAATTACTTGGAGAAATAGATAAGAGGACACCGGAAGAATTAACTAGCTATTATCACCAGGTGACAATGCCAAGAGATGCTTTACATTATGAAGGCATAGAGCATAGGGAGGTACATAATGCCTATGGTCTCTACTTCCACATGGCAACATCCATTGGTCTACTGAGACGAGAAAAGGGGAAAGACAGGCCATTTGTTCTGTCAAGATCATTCTTTCCTGGAACTCAAATGTATGGAAGTGTTTGGACAGGAGACAATACAGCAGATTGGGACCACCTTAAGGTTTCAGTTCCAATGATTTTGACGCTTGGATTAGGTGGAATGCCATTTACTGGTAGGGACGTTGGTCTTCTTTGTTTTGGCTATCAAAGTTACTTCCCCTTTAGCCAGATGGTCATAATTTTTGCCTTTACTCTGACATTTTTCTTCTCTCTCTCTAGGTGCTGATGTTGGTGGATTCTTTGGCAATCCAGAGCCTGAGTTATTAGTTCGCTGGTATCAGCTTGGTGCTTACTATCCCTTCTTTAGGGCTCATGCCCACCAGGACACCAAGAGACGAGAACCTTGGTTATTTGGGTAATTTTTCCCTTCCCCAATAATTAGTTATTTAACCAATGTTTTATTTTTAGTTCTGTCAAATTTTTTCCTTTACTAATACCTCAGTAATGCATATTTTCATCTTCTACAAGGAAACAAAGACGAAACTAAAATATGCTTTTTATAAATTTTTGATGGCTTAGTCGTTGCCTTTGGACATGTGGTGTACTAATTGGCTCATGAATCTTCCTAAAAGCTACCATTACATGGTTTTATTGGGATGTCCAAGATTTACATTCTGTTTATGTTGATGCCTTAAGGGGATGGGGTAAATCCATTTTGATGACATGTTACTTGACATAATAGTATGATTGTGCATACATGTTAGAAGAAATCGAACGCTTTATGCTTCTGGTTGTTCAGTTACCTAGTTAGTGTTAAGACATGATGTTATTAAGTAATTGGCTTGTCTTCAAAAGCATGTAAATAAATGAAAACTATGCATCTTTGTAAGTGCTAAGTAGAGTGGAATGAGTGTTAAGTTTTTCTGGACCCTTGTCTGGTTTGATGGTGTTATATTCAACAAACCTTTGTTATCTCTTAGTTAACCTATACATTAAAAATATCGGCTGGGATTCTTCGTCTGAAAACCTTATGCAGTCCAATTGCCCTTGTGTTGAATGTGAAGATGTTTATTGAATGTTCTTCAAATTGTTGCAGAGAGAGGAATACAGAGCTCATAAGGGAGGCAATCCGTGTGCGTTACACGTTACTCCCATATTTTTACACATTATTCAGAGAGGCAAACATTACTGGAATTCCAGTTTGGCGTCCACTCTGGATGGAGTTCCCGTCTGATGAAGCTACTTTTAAAAATGATGAGGCCTTCATGGTTGGAAACAGTCTCCTGGTCCAAGGGATATACTCGGAGGTGCTGCTTCCGTCAATACTGGATTACATTTGATAGATATAAGATGCATTCTGCTTTGTTTATCTTCTATTATATGTCCTGTCAAACTAAAATATTATCTGAAATATTTCAACCAGCGGGCTAAACATGCATCAGTTTACTTGCCTGGTAAAGAATCTTGGTTTGAATTTAAAAGTGGAACTGCATACAAGGGAGGTAAAACTTACAAACTAGAAGCTTCAGAGGAGGGTATTCCTGCATTCCAGAGGGCTGGAACCGTCATACCAAGGAAAGACCGTTACCGTCGAAGCTCCACGCAAATGGTGAATGATCCTTACACGCTGGTAAGCAGTTGACTTCTGATATTTCTAGTCATATTTGTTCAACTGCTCATTATTCACAATGATGTGTTTATCTAGAGGCACCATGTTAATCATTTGGTGTTTTCGCCTTTGTTGTTTGTTTACCATTTTCTTTGTATCCATGTCTTTCATTGAAATGACTATACACACTGCAAGCACATTTGTATCTGGGTGCTTGTGAAGTATGTATTGGGTTGAAGCCTGAAAGGTCAGAAAATAAGAAAATAATGTCAAACTGACACTTCCACACTAGGATCTGTGAAAATTTGACTGCCATTCTTCTGCGTTTGTGTTTAGGTGATAGCTTTAAACAGTTCTCAAGCAGCTGAAGGTGAACTCTATGTTGATGACGGTAAAAGTTACGACTTCATGCAAGGGGCATATATCCATCGCCGCTTTGTGTTCTCAAATGGTCAACTAACATCCTTAAACGTTGCTTCCAGCAACAATCGCAAATCCCGGTTTTCTTCAGAATGTGTCATTGAAAGGATTATACTGCTAGGATACTCTCCTGGACCAAAGAGTGCTCTTGTTGAACCAGGAAATCAGAAGGTTGAAATTGAACTCGGGCCAATTAGGCTTCCTTCGCGGATTAAGTCTTCTGTTGTAACCGTCCGCAAGCCTAATGTTCGAATTGCAGACGATTGGACAATAAAATTTTTGTAAGATCCTTCTGATTAGCATAAGTTTTATCTTCCAGGAAACATACTTTGATGTATTAATAGGATATTACAGACAATTGCTTTATAAGACATGTATTATTTAGATGGCACTCTTGGGTCATTCAGAAATCTAAACACACTCCCTGTTATTTCTGAACTTGATTTGGAGACTATGGAGAAAACAGTCTAGCATTAGACATTTTCATAGTACTTACTCTTCTTATGGTCCCTGTTAGTGGATGAATCATCTACAGTTACTAATATAGTATGTAGAAAAGTTGTTTTTCTCTGAATATAGAAATGAAAAGCAGACTTGCATAATCAGATAACAAACTGTTACTTAGCTTGTGGCAATTTATCAGTTGGATCTAGAAAGAGAAATGAAATTGTTTTGAGCCTAGATTGTAGGGCTCCTGAATAAAGCTGTTTCCTCCATTCTTTTTCTTCTGCAGTTGCCAATTTCTGAAATTCTCAAGCTGTTTTTTTGCTTCAACACCACATAATATATTATAAAGAAAGCATATATTTACATTAACATTTGAACATACTAGTTAAACTTGGAGATTGGGGATTTTGCCCTTCAGAATTAAACAAAGTCATGCCCCAGAATACAAAGTAATACCGAGTCAAAAGAACCAAAATATGCCTATTCTGGAGCTCACTAGAGCAGAGCAGGTTATGCCGATTACTTCAAACTTTGGTTATCGACGCGTATCCTCTTGACATCAGTTTCCGGAACATCTACATCACCTCCATTTCCCTTGACTGAACCCACCTGTTCCTGAACAGTAAGTACAAGTACATGTAACCATTCAAAAGCTCAGATGCTGTTAGAAAGGGGAAAGGATGGTTTGTGTTCTCAAAGCTTATAAACTAAGGGAATCATAAATGCCCTGCACCGATATCCATCGATTGAAAACCGTCATTTCATGTATAATCTTCCATGTTGCATAAAGTCCAAATGGAGGATGGTCAATAGTCAACAGAACTCGTGGATTCATGTTAACCTTTTCCCTATACCAATCTTGCTTAATGAATCAAGTTTGAGATCATTAGAAATAAAGTACTTTGATCAATAAAGAAGAACGAAACTTGACTCCAATACACAATTCCTGCATCAACTACATTACTAAACAGTGAACACCTGAAAAGTTCCATCTTACAACTTGGTAAGTAAGCTGGCTAGTTACTGTATTTCTGCATGAAACTTTTACTAGCATGTTTTGTGCAATTGCTAAATTTTTACAAGCATCTTACAAATAGGTATTCTATTGTGTTTTTTCACGTTGCAGTTTATGCCAAAACGGTCCTGAAGTGCCGTTTTCACTTACATGACTCTATCGTTGCAATACGATTGATTCATTACCTTAAATTAGGTAAAAGGAGAACACAGGTTGTTAAGAAATTTTTGAAGCAAAAATTAGGAAACTACTTAAGAAATTTCAGAAACACTATCTTACACTTTCATCAGGGACTACAGCATATCTCTCTGATGGTGGCACCCAGGTTTTCCCTGCCAAGAGATGGTTCCTATTAAGTTACAAAATTCAACAATATGAACAGAAACCATACTTAGGTAGTAGGGTTAAAAAGAGAATGCAGCACCTGAAGATGGATCAGCCATTGAGGACTCTATCTGTTGGCCACCAGTTCCATCGACACTCAAGGCTTCAATGATCGTAGGCACGTTCCTTTAAAATTCCAAGCAAATTCAATTATTGCAGATGGAGAAATTTGTCTAGTACTTGCAAAAAAATGTACCACATACTTCTTCGTGTGATCGTGAAATGTGTGAATCAAATAAACTAACAACCAGCTCTTTATCCTTACCACTGTTATACAAAACTCTAATTTACTAAAACAGTGTCCCATAACAAGCATCATAGGGTGGTGTCTCATCTCTGTCTAGCATCAATTTTATTACCTCGGAAGAAGAATCGTGTAAAATAAGTAGGTGAAGATGAATATCCACAAGGAGATCCAAGTTATTAGATCCAAGTTATTACCGGTCTTTTGACTCTCCATGACCAAGCTGCCCATTAGTACCTCTTCCCCAAGAAAACACATTCTGTTTTTCTGTGACAGCAAGTGTATGCCTCCAACCACATGAGACTTGAACTACTTTCTGGAAAGTACAAGGCTAAAAATTCAGATCCCGAATGAAAATACAAGCCTTAGATCAGTAAATGCCCCACGAGAATGAAACATAAATGGCATTCCCTCATAACTAAACATCAACATCATCAACTATCATAACCAATAAACTGAGCTACAGTAACAAGATTGTGCCTGATCAAGTGGAAATTTGACTTGTACAGGAGAACAATGGTCATTGTTGTCACCAACTCCAACCTGTCCAAACTGTAACAAAAAGCACAAAGAAACATAAAATTGATAAACCAATGTAACAGAATCCATCAACACTGAAGGAACAGAAACATGCAAGGATATCTATCCTCCAAACACGCACTTATACAATATAAAAGAAGAACTTTTGCAAACCTTGTTCCATCCCCAGCCATAAAGTTTTCCACTGGATGTGAGTGCCATGCTGTGTCTCCAACCACCTGATATCTGAAAGCGTAAAGTCCAAGAAGAGTAATTCAATCAATTGGGACCCAAATGGAAACCATATATGAATAAATATAGTCAATCAGTTACACTTACTTAAGGTGAAAATTGATTAACTACTATATTTTCCTTATTACGACTTCTAAGTTGATTATTTTATTTTACTTTCAGTAAGGTGATCTAAGGTCTATAAACACCTGAAATGGTTTTTGATACGTTAGTCTTGTGCATATTGATTTGTATAGTTTTCTGTGAACCAAAGTTACTCTCTTCCTCTATCAATTTTTTCTTCTCCCCCTGTTCTTTCTAAGATTTCAGCTGCATTTTCCTGTCTACTATCCTCCACCATTTCACCGTGCAGAGGAATATGTTATAGCACATTACTTGAATACCATAACTGGTAGTAATTGATGATGACGGAAGAGGATGAACCACAATTTGTATTTAAAAGAATTATAATTTGTAAATCTTTAAAAGTTCATTGGCATTTTGAAATCCACTTATTTCCGCAACAATTGCATGTAGGTAATATGATTGAAGATCTGTTTGCAGAATGATTCCAAGATCTAGGAGAAATAAATGTTTAGATTGAAAAAAGCCCTTCTGAATTGACCTAAAAAAATTAGTAAACCCAGTTTTGAATCAAATTGGATTAAAGCAACACAATGCAAGGAAAATGAAATCACCTGAGATATAAAATTCTCCTTCAGTGCTTCCAATTTATGAGGAACAAGCTGATCTTCAAAATCACCATGTCCCAGCTGACCATATTTGCTCCAGCCATAAGTGAATAATACACCAGAAGATGAAACAGATATTGTGTGCCGCCATCCACAAGCGACCATGTGCATCTTCTCCCCCTACAATACAAGCAAAGTTGATTCTTTAAGCAGTCATAAATTCAGTGAGACGAACAGGCACAGGAAAAAAAAGGGGGGCTCCAAATAGACATCACATGACTAAGACTTGCTTCAAATGACATTTTCCAAGAAAATATCGACTTTTTAGTCAAAATTGCAATCACCAATCTCTTGATAGACTGAGCCAATCACTTAAAAGGGGTCTCCTGGTTTACAAAGTTTGCTAACTTTCCTCTCTTTTCCTGCCTTTCTGTGGCAAATACTTTGGAAGGATGGTAAATGAACATCCTATTAATCAGATATCTAGAATTGGTTTGGGGAACAATAACTTTTGTCATAGGATTCTTGATGAAATTAGTGGACCTAGGTAAATGTATGTTTTTAAACAACTCTATGAGCGGACTGCCCTCAACAGATCATATGACAAACAAAAAACTAAAGAAAAACATTAAAAAGAAACCAGATAGTTTGAACAGGTTCCACCAATCAAACATGATGGTTAAGCAATTTCCAATGATAAAAATAAAGAACACCAGTTTGTATGCATACATTAGGTAGATAAACTTTCTGGGGAACTAAGCGATCATTTCTGTCACCTAGGCCCAAGTTTCCATAACGACCCCAACCCCATCCATAGAGTTCTCCATTTTCTGTGACAGCTGCAGTATGTTCAGCACCAGCGGCGACCATTTTAATAGGAATTCCCTACAAGATCCATGAAATTTCAGTACACAAGATGATTTTGTACATCTTCAATGGGTATAATCGGTCCAAGATTTTTGTAGCATGACAAAAGATTTCTATTCCCATTTTCATTTTTCTCATTCTAGTCATTTATCCTGATTCAAGTGGAAGTTATCCATGTAGTTCTCATGATTGAAGAAATTTATAATCAGTCACTTGTCTACATATTTACAAGGCCCCCTAGATGGATCAACAAACTACATAATGTATGTTACTTTTAAGTTTCAATCTCTCGACTCCTACCAACTAACAAATTTCCAAAAACATTAAAACAGAGAAGGAAATTTTAAGTGAAAGTTCTCAAGGTGACACATCCCCACATCCCTGAAGCACAGTAACCCATCAATAATCAGATATGGAAATGAAATCAAACATGCATGGATACTCTCTGAGTACAAGGACACAAAACCTTTTCTAGGTCCTGCCAACCCAACTAAGAATTAGCTTCAAACTACATCATCAGACCCTTATCCAGAAAACAACGATAAAGGAGAACTAGAACATGTTTAAGAGGCTCAAAAGATGATTTATGGAGCTTAATCATAAATTGCAGATAAAATTTCTTGAAGCATAGAGAGATTAATGTCTTTGAAAGATATGAATTAGCCTCAAGCACCTGAAAAGCTTTGATTCTCTGTGGCATGAGAGAGTCTTCAGTGGTACCAAGACCAAGTTGTCCATTTTGATTTCTCCCCCAACTTCAAGGAGACAGGCAAATTTGGTCAATTAAAAGCATACCTTATAGTCAGACAATCAAAATATTGATGTATTCAAGACATCAAGATATGGACTTGCAGGACAGAAAACATTTAGATATAGCTTGCTCGCAATAAAAGACAGATCAATGCAAGAAGTGATAAATTCAGAAGGTAGGAAATAATTTTGATTTTTGACAAACAAAGCATCATACAACAGTTTCAACTTCCAAGTAAACACTTGTCACTTGAATCCATTACAGTAAGTATTCAAAATTTTAGTTAGAATAGCTTCAGACAATTGGTGCAAACAAGCACTTTGGGGTCAACCACCAACTGTTAGTCATTCTCACTTAAGAAACTTTTCCCTGACATGCAATTCAAGCTTCAGGAATGAAACACTGCTCTAGGTACATTAAGCAGAGTACAATAACATAGATTTCAATCATATTATGTGAGAGAAACAAAGAGAACTAACCTCTGCACTTCACCTTCAATTGTCACCGCTAAACAATGGCTGTCCCCACAAGCAATTTGTTTTATTCTTAAACCTTGTAATGCTTTAATTGGTTGAGGAGTAAATAAATCACTGGAACTTCCATGGCCCAGCCTCCCAAAATCACCCCTGTGAAAGTGAGAACAATCGCAAAATGTTTATAAGCCACTTCTGAAACCTAGATGGCAAAGAATAAAAAAAATAACTACATGCAATGTATAAAATGCTCGACCAATCTTGAATTCGACTAAACGAAAAATATCAAACTCAACCTGAACTAAACCTCAACTCAGTGTAATATTTGTGTGGTAACCCTTCCACATCCAGACCACATATGTTTACATATATATATATATATTTGATATAAGATCAGAAATTTAAGAGTAGTACGGAAAGGAAAACAAACCATCCCCAGCTATAAACTTCCTTTTGTGACTCAGAATATGCAGTTGTATGATCAGCACCAGAAGTAACAGATGCTATTTCATGCCCATTTAAAGCACTCAATTGTGTAGGAGAAAGTCTGTCCTCAGCATCACCATGGCCTAACTGCCCATCCTCTCCTCGTCCCCAAGAGCAGACGATGTTTCCAGCTGTACATAATCAATAGCTTCATTTCTTTTATCTAATCAGTACAAGTTCAAGTTATTCAAGTATGACAGCAATGATGAACTTAAAGTTACACAAATGAACACACTACTCAAGACATACTTACAGCCATACTAAGTTATATTGTGAACATAGGGCATGAAAAAGTTTGAGAATGAAATAGTGAAATAAAGGTACAGATACAACGATAGTGAAAGCAAAGGCTGATGGAAGTGGCAGTGACAACCAAAAATAGTAGTAAAAAGTTTCAACTCAGCCTTCAAAGATCTTATGATAACTTCTCCATTTTAAAAGATTTCTTATTTTCTCCTCGTCTTAGTTTTCATCAAAGTAATCCAGAATGTCCTACCTCTTGTTTCATCCTACATAAGAAACCATTCAAAGTCCTTCATCCTTACTTCCATTTGTCTTATGTAACAGGTATTATGAAGTCGAAGCAGTAAAAACATGTACTTGGAGAGAAAGTCCATTGGTCAAGAATAGATGACCAGTTAAGCTTCATACAACTTGAAGCTACAAGAAACACAACATTCCAGAACACCCAGTATCTGCTTACTGCTGGACTCCTCAACCACTCTCAATGGTCCAAGCCAGTCACAAAATCCCATAAAGCACACACCTTTGAAACCGAGATAGCCCCAACTCAATCTCTCTACTTTCTCTCCTCCTTCTCACATTAACATTTAACAAGAGAAACAAGAAGCATACACAACACACATTAGCCAACAAAGTAGTGAACTTAAGAGCAGTACTCAAAAAAAAAAAAAACAGAACATGAACATGAACAACATAAACCACCGGACAGAACACCAAAAGCACAAAAGAATCAAAATTGAAGCAGCAAAACTAAGAAAGATTCTAAATTGAAGAGCTCACAGAGGAGAGCAACAGAGTGGCTGGCTCCAGCAGAAACTATAAGAACACCACGAATCGGACTCACAACTTCACTGCTTCCCTCATCTGCCATTGACCCTTTTCTCACTTTTCACCACTCTTTTGGGGACTTCACTTAAAAGTCTCTCTTCTAGAAAGAGAAGATGAGTGGCAGATAGAAGAAATTAATACTGCAAGGTTGCTTGCTCCTACTTTGTGACAGAGAGCCTTCTGCTACAGTTTTAGTATCTCTTCAACAATAAATACTAATTTTATCTTTTACAGATTATTACACAATATAGATATCTATTCATTACATAATACCATCAAAAACAAGTTTCATGTCTGAAAAAAAGCCAGAAGTTACATGTGACTGTAAGAACTAAGGAGGATAATGAAGTGACATGAGAGTTGACATTAAACAACATAGTTTTGCTGTCTTCTACGTCTACTACACACATTATTATTACTATCTTATCCTTTAGTTTATTTTTCCATGCAAAATATTTAATTATTAGCAGTATGGAAGATTTTTTTAAAAATAATACCGAATTTTAATTATTTCCTTTTGATTGCTAATTGGATAATAAATGCTTAAATACATGTAATAAATTATAAATAATTTATTTCTAATAAATATTTTAATTTTAATTTACTGGGTGTTGTTATTGTTAATATTTTAAATTTAATTATTGTATTGAATTTTTAATAATAAATTTTATAATTATTATTTTATTATTAATTGAATAAAAATTTAAAAGTATGTGGTTTTTATCAGATTAATAATTAAAGATTAAATTCTTTTCCATGAAAATGACTGTATTAAATATTACTGAGAAGTGCACCTTCTCTATTATTTATTGGAAAATAGACAGCACGTGTATCAATTTCATAATTTTTTATAATTTATTTATTTAAAAAATACATTTTTTAATATAAAAAGGAATACTCTGAAGAATTAATGCTGTGGTAAAGAATTAATGGTAGGGGTAAAAAGGGAATAAATTAGCGGGGATAAAGGGGCAGTCTGGGCAGCTGACGCGGGAACTACGGCATTGAATGCGGGCTAGGCCCACCAAACTGTTATGTTAAACAGCTATCAGGAGCTCTTAAGTTAAAAATATATATTTTTCATAAAATTTTAAACAATTACATTTTAGCTTATTTTTTAAAAAATAATTAGGATATTTATATTAATTAAAATTTTCATAAATTTTAAACTACTATATTTATTTTTCAAATTTTTATTATATTTATATTTTGCTGGTTTTTTAATAAAATGATATTAAAAACATGAATTACTCTTTATTTATATTTAATAATGGTATTAAATATAAATTAATAAATGTCTACTTAACAACACGTGTTTGAAAAAAACTATTTTTTAAAATTATAAATTTCATATGTCTTGATAAATTTTAAAAACTTATTCATTTTTAAATTTTTAAAAAAACTTTTTATTTTCAAAAAAAAAATAAATTTGTTTGTTAAAGTTAAATAATATAAAATATCACTAATAAAACGACTCAATTTAATCTTAATCTATTAAATATGAAATAAATTAATAAATATAATAAAAATATTAATTTAATTTAATTAGTTCTAGTTTAAAAATTAAGTTATATTTATGTGTGAACATATTTTTTATTATTTTTTAATTAAAGTACAAGAGACATAGTTTTTTATTTAAAATATAAAGAGTATTTTAATTTTTTTTAATACTTTATGTCTTTTTATTTATCACAAAATTAATTTAAAAAAATTAAAAAAAAAACGAATCTTCCTTATCCATTCCCGTCCCGTGTGAAAAGCCAAACCATATAGGCTGCAATTTCAACGTTAGTAAAGTAAATGCTTTGTTTTTTCAACCATATCGTACGGACCAACGATGATTAAGTCTTTGGAGTTTGGTTTGGTTTGGTTTGGTTTCCTAATCTCCAACCTTGTACCTTTCTGTTTTAAAGGAATAATGGAAGATGTGTTAGTAAAGGTTGGAGGATTGATTGTCCCAGTAGACTCTGTTGTCTTATACATGGGAGAAGTGAAAGAGCAAGAAAAGGAGCACGCCTTACTCTTAGGGAGGCCTTTTATGGCCACCACCAATACTTTAATTGATGTGCAGAATGAGAAATTGACCATGAATTTTTTGGGAGAAATAGTAGAATTTTCAATCTTTAATGTTAAACTTGTTCCCACTAATGTTGTTTATGAAGATTGCTCTTTTGTTGATCAACTTAATGCTACAGATCTTGATTTTTCTTTGCAGGAAGAAGAAGAAAAGGAGTTGGACTTGGATGAGGAGATTGAAGAATATTGTTAATTGCTTGACGATGCAACTGAGGGAGGATTTGACACCTTATTGGTGACAACGCACATTGAGGAGAAGAATGCAGCCCCATCGGAAGTAGAGTAAAACTAAAGAGGCATCCAACTATAAGACATTAAAGAAGCGCTGAATGGGAGGCAACTCATACGATTTTATTTTATTTATTTATTTATTTTTACTTATCTATTCTTAATAAGTTGTTGAGTTAGTCTATTTACAGGATATTGACTGACTCATGGGTTGTGACCCTGTGCACTCACGGGCCATTATGAATGCGCGCTTTGGACAACAACCACCCTCATCTTAGTATTGTATCTCTATCCTTTTTCTTTTTATGATTGTTAGTTTACTTTCACTTAATTTTAATTTTATGCATTTGTTTTATAGTCGTGTTGCATCTTAGGTCCATTTCGTATTTTTCTATCACATTAGGGATAATGTGATAACAAAGTGTGGGGAGGTTTGTGCATTTGCATGCCAAAAGCGTGAATTTTGCATGTCATATTGCATTAGTTTGTTTAGATTGACATTATGTGATCATGCATTGCATATGCATGAATTGTGTGAATATATCAATGACAATAATTTTTATGGAATTAATTTAGCTTTGAAAATAGTCATTCGATTTGTAAAGATATATGGACTTGTGGATTTTATATTCAAGTATTTTTTTTATGAATATGCATGTTAATTAGGACAGGACATTGAATTTGTTAACTTATGAATTTTGTTAGTATACATTGATAATTCTTAGTCAATTGAATTAGTGAATGTTATTAGTGACTTTTCATGAAAATAAAGCTAAAAATAAGTGAAGTTGGCATAAATAAAAAAAAGAAGAGAAAGTTGATAAATAAACACACAAAAGTGTGTACTATTCCGCTGGCCTTTCTAACAAAGAATGAGTTATGAATAGAGCTAGTAGCCGGTTGTGAGTTGTGATAAAGCTGAGTAATTGAGGGCATTCATCACAAAATGTTTGTCATCGCGTCAAAAGGCCTAACTGACACTCCAATTAAGCATGTTAAATAAATAACTAAATAATGTGCAAATTAATAAACCCTACTAATATTTGAAAACAACGAAAAGTTTGCATGAAGGAAAACTTAGTGATGTTTACAGTTTTGATTAATTTTCAATTACACATGTATGCATACAAAGTTTCTTAGTGAATGAATAAGGTGTTACTATTTTGATTGATATGTATATTCATTTTAAAAATGCTAGGTATGAATGATATAGGTTAGTATATTTGCACGATTTGAATGATAAATGTTATAATTAAATTTAAGCTATGAAGATGATGTCATTGTCTCATTATTACATGTTGTATGACTGTGTGTTTGAGTGGTTTATGTGTTATGGTTTATGTTTTGTTTTTGTCTTTACTTGAGGACAAGTAACGTTTAAGTGTAGGGAAGTTTGTTAATTTTCATTTAGTCTAAGTTTTCATGTAGGTTTTACTATGTTTTTAGATACATATTAGAACATTATCATCCGTATAATGATATATTTATGATGATTTAATTGTGGGGGAATGAATGTTAAAATGGAATGAAAAAGTATTCTGTAAATGAATGTTAAATGCACCATGCCACAGGCGTGACACCAACATGCATGCATATTTATCAAAAACAGATATGATTTGATCCAGGGACGCAACTCATTAAAGACCTAAACCTAATGGGTATAAATATGAGAAGATAGAGGCTGATGAAGCAGCCGACTTTAGACAGACACGACATAAAACATTTATCGAGAGCCAGAGAGGATAGTCGGGGAGCGTGGAACAGAGGAGATCAGTCAATGAAAATTCTCAGATGCGGAGAGACAATATAACGAGGAGGCAGAGACAGCTTGGAGAAGAGGTCGAACACGAAAGCTACACCTGAGAAAAGTGGTGTCGTAGACAGAGGGCCGAACGCGAAAACTACGCCTGGGGGATAGAGAGCTTGGTCGGAGATCCACCGCCAACTTTTCAATCACCAGAATACTCTTTTTGCATATCACTTATTGTTTTTATGTTTTTTATTATTTATGAAATCCTTTGTTTATTTCTTTTATGTTAATATGGAATTGAAGTATATGGATGATATAATGATCTGGATTTGTTCCATTTTAGGCTAACTGTGTTTATTCTTGAAAATTGACAGGAGTGATTTATTCGATGATGCATGCTGAAGTTATTGTTTTATTGTATGATTGATTTCTATGGTTTTTTTAGATTAGTGGATGTACTATATGATCAAACTTACATCATTTTGGTATTCAACGAAGAATCGAGAGAAGAAGTTTAATACAGAAATAAAAACCGTAGACACTTAGTCAAGAATTAGAAATATATTAACTAAGTGGGTGATTATCTATTGGGGTCTCTTAATTGATTTGATTAATAAATTAATCAAATACGAAAGTCACACTTAGTTTATTAGTTAATTTCACTTTGAACCATAATCGATAATTTAGTTAAGACAATTATTTAGTCTGAACCGTGCATAGGAGATTAGACTATTGAAGTTATTTTGTCAAGAATTCACCTCGTCGATTGATCAATTCACTCTTTACTTTCACTCATATCTCTAGCTTTATAGTTTATTAGAATTATTTGCTTAAACCATCTTCAACAAATTGGGTAAGAATGTTTAGGATTACATGTGGTTTGGTTTTTATTCAAGGTTAATTTGAGCGGACCAATTCCACCTCCTGAAGAGACGACCCAGTGTATTTCACTATAACTACCTCGTATACTTGCGAGTGAGACAACCTAGGTTTTATTTAGAACTTATTTTTGTACAACACTTGTCTATTGCTTCATAAATATATCCCATTGCAGGTTTTACATCCCCATCCACAAGTCTTAACACTTTCACTAAAGGTAGTACATACTTCAAACAATATTTGATTGATGACCAAAATGTTTGATCAGCTAGAATAATATCCTTCACTTTTATGTCATCCATCTTCTTGGAATATTGACTCATTTGCCACTCTTCATAACCAAACATTGCTCTAAGCCCTATTTTAGTCTCATGCAAGCTTCTCAATGTCAAATATGATGTTGCAAATCTTATAACAGCAGCCCTCACTAAGTCCTTATTCTTTGTGTGCTTTCTCGTGAGATTTAGCACCAAAGAATGCCTATAGATATAAACTGTTATTTTTATTGCCTTGGACATGGTATCATTATGGATGGGAAGATCTCCAATATCTGTCAAAATGAGGTCTAAGCAATGGGCATCACAAGGAGACCAAAACAATTGCTTTTTCTTTGCCATTAGCATTTCTCCGGCCTTTACATATGTTGCAGCACTATCAGTTACCACTTGGACTATATTTTCTTCACCAATCTCATCCACCATTGGGTCTAAAAGCTCAAATAAAATTTCATCATTTTTTTAGATCCCAAAAGTATCAATACTTTTTATAAAAACAATCCTCCTAGGACTATTTACTAAAAAGTTGGTAATAGATCGATTTTTTCCATCATTCTAACCATCTGACATTAACGTGCACCCTTTTTTCCACTCAAACCTATAATTTTCCAACAACTATGTATTAATTATTTCCATTTCTTTCTTCAAATAGGCAACTCTTACATCATGATATGAAGGTGGTTTCAATCTCATACCAAACAAAGCCACTGATTCTAGCATTGTTTTAAAATAGGGATCTTTAACCAAATTAAAGGGAAGTACATTAGCATAGAAACATCTATAGATATTAAGACACACATCTTCTCTGTCCTTCTTCTTTAACTTTGTATTTATAATATTTTTGGAAGCCAAAGTTTTTCCTTTTTTCAAAATTTGTAAATCTTCAACATAAGCCTCTGTATCTACCTTTTTTCCTTATCACTTAATAGTTTTTTAAAAAAAATTGTGACCTCTTCACCACACATAGTACAAGAAGCAACATTATTATGATTCCTTGCTAAATAATTTTTTATCCTAGAAATTCCTCCCTAATATGAATTTAGACAATGTTTGCACTTCAATTTAATATGTTATTTTTTCCTTCCTCTACCTTTGCACGGTGATTCCATGTAGGATCATTATTTTTCTGTTCCATAACTTCAACATATAAAAAAATAAATAATAAATAAAATGGTCATTAGTTAATAGATAAAAAATTAAAAAAAACATTCCACTAACAATAAAAAATGAAATACATTAAATATATTTTAAAAATAAAAAAATGATATATTAAAAAATATACAAACACAGGTAATTTTCGATCATCTGTGATGTTGATACTTATGCCTTTTATCTTTTAGTGTGATACAAATGTGTAAAGACAAAAATGAAGAAAACGCAAAAGTTGATAATAGACACTGATAAGAGTGAAATTACATATGTTTTACATGTGGTTGTTGAGTGAAATTGCATGTGAATTAGGATTTTTAGTTTGGTATTGCATAATTTCATGAGTTTTATGTTTGTTTGATGTACTTTTATGTTGCATGTGCACATGTGAGTGTTTAATTATGTTTTAGCATGTTTGTACATCAAATTGTGTAAATTATGACATTAATATTGTCTTTGCATCAAATGTGTTCATGCATAAATTTCATTGTGTTTATTGTGATTATGTGCATTAATTAGTATGTTTTAGGGTATGATTAAGTGCTTGATTTCTTGGTTTAGTGACATATTTAAAAGGCAATTAAAAGAAGAAAACATGGAAAAAATTGAAATGAGAGAGGCTGGAAAAATATTAAAAACATTGCAAGTTAAAACCATCACAAGCTAATATTTTCCTAAGCCTAATGCAACATGTGTCTGCGGCAAGATATGATGCAGGAGTGAGATCACCAGCAAAACGCAAAGAAAAATGGACAAAACGCAACAAGGCAAGTCAAACAGCAAAATACAAACAGCCATGGATAAAATGCAGGATCAACATGGCACAAGGGAATCAGCCAAAGAAAATAAAACGCATAGCAGGGTTTCACGCATGAGGGAGGGCGTGAACAGTGACAGAGCAATAAAACTTGAATTTATTTGTCACATCAACTCAACAGTTTTGAGGGGATACAAAATAAAACAAAACACAAGAGGCTGGAGGCGCAGGAGCCTGCGTCTGCGTCTGGCTGAAAGGCTGCGTGGCTGGGCTGCTTCGACTGGTGACTGGCTCGTAAAGACAAAAATGAAGAAAACACAAGAGCTGATAATAGACACCATTATCTGTGATGTTGAATAATTCCTAGTTTCCTAAATCGTCCAATCTGAGTTTATGTTAAAATAATTAAACAATCTGTTTTTTTTCTTTTATATTTTATTAAACCAAACCAAAAGTATTGTTTTCATACACCACTCATGTTGACACCATCATGATGATGTTGACACACGGAAGAAAATGATGGTAATAAATTCAATCCAAACTTATTAACTTGGGTTCATCTGTGATTTTGATACACGTCAAGCACTTTTCAAAAAAAAAATAGTTAACACAGTTACCCAATTATTCAGATTCACATAAACCACAAATCGAAAAGAAAAATAAAGATTGAAGATTAAAGTGAAAAAGGTATTAGAACTCACTCATCTCTGTCTCGTAATCGTAGGTTCTACATAGGGGAAGACTTGTTGAACAAACGCTTGCAGACTACAGAGTGTAGTGAACTGACAGATAAGTTTTTTGGTAGTGATTGACGGGTGATGTTCTCATAAAAAATGTTTGTTTTGACTTTTGAGTGCCCAAGCCAAGTATGATTTAATGTTTGAATTAATTGAGATTAGGTAGTTAATTAGGTGATTTTATTTTTGAAAAAATTATTGTTTCTTCCTTGATATGCAACCTAATTATTGTGTATCGGATGTATCGATCAATACATTGTAGTGTATCGATCGATACATGGTAATTTTCGATATACTTTAACGATACATATCGAAATTACTTTACAGTGATACGTATCGTATAATACGTATCTCGTATCATACGATACTAATAACCATGCTCACACAAACAACTTTTATGCAAACTCAAGGAAATATTACAAGGGCACTCTTACTCAAAGATACTACAACTCACTCTCACAACACTTTACTCTTCACACACTTGGAAGTTCTTACTTCTTCTTGATACCTAAACCAAAATGGGGAGGGGTATTTATACTACTTACAAATAATCCTACACTATACAAATAAACTAATCCAAAATTATAATAACCATACACCTCATTTTCCTCCAACCTTCGAACAATATTTTAAGTTACTAAATGATTTACATACACAATTACCACACCCTAAAAGATTCTGGTAGAAGGCTTTGTAGTTTTGGACCTTAATTATAAATTTGGACTCCACTTTGATTGGGTTTGAATTTAGGCTACCATAATGGATCAAGTTTATGGTCCAACAGTTACCAACAGCTATATTAAAAACAATACTATCCCTGTACGCGTACAACACGTGTAATGATCCTGCTTAGTTTGTTACGACCTTATAGAGTTGTTCTCTGACATATGCTCCTTTGGCGTCGTTTCTTTCTTCTTCTTCATGTTCTCTGTTTATCTCTAATTATTAATCGTAAAATTCTCGTCTTCGTTTCTCAGCTTTAAAGTAGCAAGACAGAAAAATAATCCAACAAGAGGGAACCAACAAAGCGCAAAGAAGAGTTGATGATGGCAAAGTCAGAGAGCAGTCTCAAAGCCTCAAGATGGTCACTTCAAGGAATGACTGCCCTTGTCACTGGTGGCACTCGCGGAATCGGGTTTTTCTCTAGATCTCATTGCTATCGTTTCAAGATTGCTTCTTCTGAAAAAAATTTGGTAGAAGTTTATGGGTTTGGAACTTTTAAATGTTTGATGCAGGAAAGACTCGATTTTTAATGTTTATGACCTCCTTAATTTCCATTTTTTTTCATTAATTAGGAATGCCACAGTTGAAGAACTAGCTGGGCTAGGAGCGAGAGTGCACACATGTTCCCGGAATGAATCGGAGCTTAGTAAGTGCTTGCAAGATTGGGAGGCTAAGGGTTTAACTGTCACTGGGTCGGTTTGTGATGCATCGTCTCTGACCCAGAGAGTGAAGTTGATAGAGGAAGTAGATTCTGTTTTCAATGGCAAACTCAACATTCTTGTATGTATAAATCAAGGAAAATATGTCGACGAGTAACCGGAGGGTGCTTCGTAATTTCATTATTCATAGTCGTACTGTTGATTTCTTGGTTGGTTTACACTGTCAGTACTTGTCATCATTTTGGTTACTCTTCAATCTTCACTAAAGTTTGCTAAAAGAAAAAGAGCGACTATCATCGTGCAATTTGAAGTCAATACTGATTAGCGTAGATCACTTGTGTGCTGGTTGTCTAGTTTATATTCTTTTCCATGCCCAGTTTAAACTTGCGCACGTCACAGGTTCTGTTTGAATTTTGCGTTTCAGATTTCAAATTTACTAGCTAGATTGAAGAGGACTTGGTTACTGTTGAAATTATAACTAGTTACTCCTTAGAAATTTTGTCAGTTAAGTTGTGAGTCTGTTCAGAGACTTTCTTTCGTCTGCGCAGAGACTGAATCTTCAATTCTTTCGTCTAGGTGAACAATGTTGGGACAAATATCAGAAAACCAACCATCGAGTACACTGATGAAGAATTTTCAAAACTCATGGCAACAAACTTTGAATCCGCGTACCATCTGTGCAAACTTGCACATCCTCTTCTAAAAGCATCTGGAGTTGGAAGTGTTGTGTTCATTTCCTCTGTTGGAGGTCTTTTGCACATAGGTATTGGATCAATTTATGGACCTAGTAAAGGTGAGTTACACTTCTATTTTAGGATTTTATTTGTTTAGATACATATCAGTTATGCACTGACTACTTACCAGTTTAAGCTTAAAATTAATATTTATCAAAATTTGTTTCTCTCAGCTGCAATTAACCAACTTGCAAAAAATCTAGCATGTGAGTGGGCAAAAGACAATATCAGGGTGAATAGTGTTGCACCTTGGTACATCAGAACCTCGCTTGTGGAACATGTGATATCTCTTTTCCTGCCAATTTCAAAAACTTTCCTCGCACATGCCATTGAACCCACAGCCTCTCCGTTTTCTGCTTTTTTGTTTGCGTACTCGTGTTTCTTGATGTTAGCATCTGTTTATTCCATAATGATTTGAGCAAATATTTCTTGCATGTGCCAGGCAGGACCTGATGCATTTTGTAAACAATAATACAATTTTCCATTCATGTCTAGTTATTCGTGTCTTCGTTGTCAAAGATTGCATATTACGTTTCTTTTTCATATGAAAGAAGCTTGTTATTGTTTTCTCTACCAAAAGTGGCACTATCAGACAACTACATTGTGTATTCATGATAGTCTCCCCCATTTTACATTTAGCAATTAAGAAATATTTCCTGTGAAATTTAATCAACGTTTGATTGCTTTTCTTTGTTTGTCTGCTGCTTGCAATCCTTTCCGCAGTTGATTGATAATAAAGAGTTCTTGGGGAAGGTTCTGGCTCAAACACCGCTACAGCGTGTAGGAGAACCTGAAGAAGTTTCATCCACAGTTGCATACCTTTGCCTACCTGCTGCT
>JANIMX020000494.1:352886-366093 GCA_024582655.2 Erythroxylum kunthianum
ATCAGGATGCAAATACGTGCTCAACGGCGGGGACAATCAAACTTTCATTATTTAGCTACTTTTTGGAATTTATGAAACACCATTTTTTATATGATCCCTTTTAGTTTTTGTAAGCTGTAGTAATTACTAATGATTTCTTTTGTACATTATTTTTTGTATGGCCTGTGAGGCTTAATATATTTAACTTCTTAAAAAATAAAATAGAATTGAGTAACAATAAATTATAAAAGGATAAATAAAATAAAAACTAATGTTTATAATAATTCAAAATATTATAACATAAATAAATAACTTTCACCGATGTTTTAAAAACTAAACCGGTTCAAATTAATTTAACAATAAAGTTCTTGAGTCGGCCAAATTTTGGTTTGATTTTGTTTAATAATTTTTATTGTTAAAAATTGATAAATTTATTAATTAATTGGCAAATTTTTGTAAACTAATAAGTTTTGTATAAATTAAAATAAATAAATAAATAACCTTTTTAAATTAAACTTTAAAAATTTCAATATAAGGACATTTTTTAATTATATTTTAAAATTTAATTTTTTAAACTTAAAATTTCTTATATTGTCGGTTTAAATTATGGGGTTTTGAAAACATTAACTATGATAGTAACAATGTCAATAATCATCATAATCCTAATAATGTCAATAATCATCAATGACGTAAAAAAGACGTGCCTTTGTAAACACGCTTGTACGCAATTATTTCTCCTCAGAAAAGAGAGAGGGGAAAAAACTAAATAATGAGTGCTAGTAGTTGCTGTATAATTAATTAAACTCCGTATTTGCGTATTATATTTTAATTTCTTCTTCTTCTTCTTGTTTTTGGTTTACGATTTTTAGTTCGTAGCACTATCGAACTGTGATTTTTAGGGTTTTGATTTTGCAATATATTGACAGTAATCAATCATTGTGCGATTCAGATTATGATTTCATGCATTAGTTCGGTTCTTTGACGGAGTATTGTATTGATCACCGATTATTTTTATAATTTTGGTTGGTGTTGCTGTGTTACTGTATATGTATTGGTGTGTAGATGTGTAGAGAGAGAATAGAGAGAGATTCGGGATTCGAGTGAGGGGGAGTTATGGAGAACGGTCACGAGGGCAAATTGACGGAGAAGTTTTCAGGTTTGGGATTTACCGACTCGCCGTCCCCGCCGTCCGTCAATCTTCTCCGTCGACAACTTGATAACAGTAGTGGTGGTGGTGGTGGTAATCTTATTTCTGGTGGCGCAAATGATACTAGCAACAACGATAGCTTGATTCAGGTCATGAAAGCTGTCGAAGCGGCAGAGGCAGCTATCAGGCAGCAGGTTTTCTTATACTGTTTGTTGTTTTGCTTTTGGGTTTTTGGGCTCTTCGTAGTGGATGTTCTTTTTAGGTGATGGTTTTCTTGAAAATTTTGCTTTTATAGGCAGAAGAGAACGCCCAATTGAGGAGTGAGCTTCAGAGGAAAACTCAGGAGCTCGAAAGTTATGTAAGTTTTTGGTTTTCTGGCCCGTTTCCTTTGCAGTTTTGTAGGATATTGTAATTAGAATGTGGAGTAGGAATTGCATGTTGAGATGGGTTTTTTCAGTTAGAGGAAATGATATGATAGTTTGTAGCAATACATGCTTTTGTCCACTAATATTCTCCCTATCATATAATTCACAGTGCCATGCCTGGTTATATTTGAAAAATGATAGAATCGTTGAATTCTTAAACTACAACTTTGTATGCTTTTGCCATTTTGAACTTGGTGCTACTTTATCTTCTAGAAATTGTCATGTCGCTTAGCTGTTGCTTGTTTGTATGTTGAATTTCAACTGTTTGGTTTGACAGAAATCAGAACCAGCAACACAAAGAGCTCATTTGATTGATTCATGGAATGCGAGGGCTCAGGGAGTCCAATCAGCTATGCCTATAGAAAACCTAGACGGCAAAATTAAGACTACAGGGAACACTTCTGCAATTAATTCATCTAGTATGCTTGTTCTCCATCGAGATCTGAAGACTAATAATGAGGATCATGGTCTACAAACTCAATTGGAAAGCCATGATGCTGGCACCAAGATAAATGGGATATTAAAGGTACTGCCCAATGGGTTAGCACCAAGTGACAATTCGGGTTTCTCTCAGTTATCCTCTCCATCAGCAAGATCCATTTCCCCGAGCAGGTACATATAAATAAAAATTGCACAGGTTAAGGCAAGATTGTATCCACTCTTTTATCCTATTATGAAATCTGTATTTCCATTCTATAGGTTTCTACTTCTATTAGATCATTCTTTGAACATGGATTGCCACCTCCCTGTTGCAGCATTTAAGTTGATCGTTTTGAAAGAATAGTTAAACTGCTGTATCCTTTTACTTAGGTATCAAATGGAAGGTGCATATGATCCACAATTTAACGTTTCTGGTCCTGGTCCAATGCAAGTGTCTGAAGTGAGCAATCCAAGCAACTTATGGAAGCAGGTATAACCAAAATGACTATTTACGTGTATAAATATATAAACTTGTATATTTCATAGCAGTTTGAGTTATGTATTAGCTTCAAATTGTTGTAGGATATTTCTGCCAAGATGAGGGAGCATGAGGAAGAAATAATGCAGTTAAGGAAACAGCTTGCTGAGTACTCTATCAAGGTGGAGTCGGATTAATTAATCATCATTTTTCTCTTACCACATATGTGTTATGTCCTCTTCTCACATATTTTGCTGGAAGTGTGATATTCAGTATCTTTTGTAGGAAGCACAAATACGGAATGAAAAATATGGCTTGGAAAAGCGGATTGCTTATATGCGACTGGTAGGTGCACCTATATTACCACTTGTGATTGTTTCATTTCTGTTCTTGTTGAGTTCCTAATTTTTTTGGGTTATATCTCATAGAAATTTGATGGGCTTCTGGTTATTAGGCGTTTGATCAACAACAGCAGGACCTTGTTGATGCTGCATCAAAAGCAATCTCATACAGGCAAGACATAATTGAGGAAAACATACGCCTGACATACGCATTACAGGTAAGTGCTCTAAACTATAAATCATGTTTCTTTGGTTCAGGGGCTAGGTGCATTTGTGTTTATTTACCATATATTTGTTCCTAGGAAAGTTTACTTTCTTGTCCAACGTTTGCTTGGTACGGGTATATATTTCTTCTGTATCCAGATTCTTTTACCCTTCAATTTTCTGATTTCAAGTGATTGCTTCGATTCTATGTATGTTTACATAATCCTTTGAATTAAAATATTCAGTAATTTTGTTTTGGGTCAGCGGCAATATTGCTGTTTCTATGAACATGTTTGTTCTAGCTAAAGAGTTTTTTCTTTCATTTTATTGCTAACCTTGTTTGACTTCTTCCTTTTTGTTGAAGTTAAACTCCTTGTTGCGATGATTAATCTAATTTTGTTTGATACACTGTTTAAATTCAATTTGATGAATGCCCATAGCTATTATATGTCTGATTGCAGCTCATAATCCTGTTATATATATTTTGGTTTCGGAAAATTGAATCAGACTGAACTTATAGAACCATCTTTTGGTTGTCTCAGGCTGCCCAACAAGAAAGAACTGCATTTGTGTCATCATTGCTGCCTCTTCTTGCTGAGTACTCTCTGCAACCACCAGTTCCTGATGCCCAGTCTATTGTTAGCAATGTCAAGGTAAGTATTAAATTATTTCCAAGCTGCATATGAGATATAATCATATAACTTATACTTGTATGCTTCTAGAATTCTTTAAGAAGGATACATACGTCAGATAATATTTTCCTCTTGGACACTTGCAACCCTGTTTTTAGTCGGGATTTGTAGAAAAGAAAAATAAACATAACTGTGACTTGTTTTCAATTAAGTTTTAGCCCTTCTATTTATAATTGTAGACAATACAAGCTAACCTAATATTCGAGAACATTGTTATTACAATACAGGGTACTTACTATACAGGACTTGTAGCATAATCATATTAAATCTCTAGTAAGATTCAGCTGTACTACTTGTAAAAATTGAAGTACTAAAATATCCAATGAATAAAATAGCCTACAGAAATAGTAAATAAAACAAATAACAGTTAATTAAAATAAATCTACTCAAATCTAGTATCTGTTGATCCCATGGTATCACTTCTACCAGTACTTGTAGCATGCAGTTCTAAGAAAATGGTCATTGATGGTTGGAAAAAAACTCTTCATCTCATCTCTCTCTCTCACTCTCCAATACACCTTCCTAGAAACTGAGAAAGAAGAGAATATAAAATTAATGGGAATCTCAATTCCTAGTGGTTTACTCTGCAAATATTTGTGCATGAGATTTTCATGTTTATTATGATATTAAAGTGTGTAATAATTTTTACAAGGTGCTTATAACCCAATGATTCACTTTATTCTTATGTGTTGGATCAAATGTGAATCTTTGTACATAATACAAATTTTAGCGTGCTATATTTTTTGCTTGCAGAAGCTGGGATATAAATCTTACCTAAGATTTTAAACTTGTCTACTAAAAGATCGTAGCTCATTATCTGAATTAAATTGTTCTGCTATACTTTTTATTCAATGCCCTTTAAAATATTTTTTGTAATTTCCCTTGTTTATTTTTAAGTTTCTAGGATTTCTGTTTCAAAAAAAGGTTTTTGACTTTGAGATTGATAACGTTTTGGTAGTGGTTTTGCTGTGGATAGAATGGATAATTCCTTTAAATTATTTTTGTCTTGTCATTTTCCAATTGTCTCTGCCCTTCTGCTCTCTTTCAGTTGTTTATTTTGTCCAAAAGTTTGTTTTTCAATTACTCTGCAACAAGAACCCGATTAAGTTTACTGTCTGTTCTCTTACTTGCAGATCCTATTCAGACATCTGCAGGAGAAGCTCATCTTTACTGAGGTACATGTGCCGACCATATGATTCTTATTGAGTTGTGCCACATCATGCCTTTAAAATTGTGCTTTAACTGGAGTATGAAGTTAATTTTTGATCCAATCATCTGATATATCCTGCTGCAATGTGCTTGTTTCGGCGAGAGTCTTTTTGTAAATTTTCTTGTTACCTGTTTCAGTCAAAGCTCAAGGAATCGCAATATCAATTGATGCCTTGGCGGTCTGATATGAACCACTCAAAGTTTGCTCCACAGTCACCACCTTCTTCTATTGGTGCTGTCTTGGCGAATTCAGTGAGTACTTGATTTTATGTAACATTTTCTAGTTATACACATATAAGCATGTACTTTTTGTAATTCTATTGAGTTTACTTTCAGGAGAAGAATGGGCTTGAATTGGTTCCACAGACAACATATTCCCAAGGAAAGATACCAATGGCTTCTGCAGATGCTCAGTCAGGGACAGCTTGGGATGTAAGGGGTCACCATCAGAGTGGTTTTAGTGGTGCTGGTGCAAACAATTTGGAAACTGATGATGTAGGGAGGTTTTCACCTCTTGCAAGCAGGTGAGCCTGGTCAAATGGAGACCGCTATTGTGAACTCATTGTACAAATAACAACCTTCTCCATTTGTTGGTGGGTTTCTGTTCTTATGTTGATTGGTCATATATGCATGGATTATGCAATTAATATGTATTGATTTCAGTGAAGAATTAATTTCATTGAAATTATAGTGTCTTGGATAAAATGAACTGAACTTTTTTGTCTTTGAATGAGTCCCCAATTTTGGTGTCCTATGACCATTCTCCATGCTTTGATTCAAGAATACGTGCTATCTCATAGCATTTGGAAGATAAATGTAGTGAACAATCTTATGCATGAAATATTGGAAAGAGATGACAATTTGCTTTAGTTTTGTGCCTTAGAAGCTATTATAAGCTTGAACCCTCTTCAAGAATGTGATGATTTTTAATGCAGATGGTGTTGTGAAATGAATTTATCTTGTGATCCTTCACTGATTTGTTTTCATTTCGTGATTTATTTTAATGATAAGCTGGATAATGATAATAAAATGACACCATACGTGAATCATTCAATTGGTAAGTGATTGATGGTGCAAGTTTCCTTTTTAGATCTTTATTTACATCTCTTGGACACTACATTGTAATCCTCCTGCTGCTTACTCCAATAAAAAGTTCCTTCCACGCTTTTTACGTTTGAGTTGATGGTGCCATGATTAGTATTTTATTGTTTTATTGCTTAACACGATGGAAACTTACTTAATAACATATGGTTTATTCTTGTCTTATGGTAAATGAACATTGAGGGAGCATAAGAACACATACCCAACTAAGTTAGAATGTGTCTCTTGATCTAGTGCATTGGCTGCTTATCAGGAATCCTGCAGTGCATGAGGTAAATACAGTTGCTAGGGGTGTTGCTCATGCAATGCGATATGTTGAAGGAACTACAGGTAAACAAGTCATATTTCGTGAGCCTGTCAGCAATAGTGAGATGGATGATCTGGAAGCAGAAGGAAATCATAATGAGAGAGAAACGCCGAACAATTGGGGAACAGGCACTGCTCCGTATTCAGCAGCTGTTGATGATCCTACCTCATCTTATTCACCTTATTTACCTCCAGTTATGGAAGAACCTTCTTCTTCTTTTTCGGAGGGTGAGACTTATTGTCTTTGGAAGTTGAATTTGATTGGTTTTCCTGCAAGTGAAACTAATGTTGACTATCTAAGTGGATATATTGTCACATGTAGCTGCAGAGGATGATCCATTGCCAGCTATAGAGGGCCTCCAGATTTCTGGTGAAGCATTTCCAGGAAGAGCACTTCAGGCATCCGGATACTCTATCAATGGAACAACCAGTTGTAATTTTGAGGTGCAATTTTGGTGTCACTTACTAGTGTCTCACACTTCAGTGCTTTTTGATCCAATTTTCTTGGATTGCAATCACTTATAAAATCTAGGAGTGTTTCTGTTTACGTGTTTCTGTTGCTCAAATTAAGTCTTTTTGTTTTTATATTTTCAGTGGGTACGTCACTTGGAAGATGGATCTGTTAACTACATTGATGGTACTTCTCTCCTTGATGTTTTTCCTTTATTTTGTCCCCTTTTGGGCTTTTCCCTTCTCCTTTGCCTTAAACCTCATTCTCATAGAGTTTGTATTGTAGGAGCAAAACAACCAAACTATCTTGTTACCGCAGATGATGTTGATACGTACCTTGCTATAGAGGTCCAGCCCCTGGATGACAGGAAGAGAAAGGTATTAAATCTATCTTATAATTGAGTGCCATGAACAGTCCTGTGCTTGGAAGTTCCCTATTATTATGCATCTCTTGATGTTCACTTTGTTTCGGCATATGGCATTTGGATGTTTAGATTGCTAGCTAACAGTTTAGTAAGCCTTGAGTTTATCAGAGATAGTAGGGCTATCGCAAGACTAGCGCAGATATGCATGTATGGGTAGCAGCTTCCCTCCTCCCTGCAAAATAAGATTGGAAATTGCCTAAGAAATAAAGCTATTTGGTCTAAGAAATAAAGCTATGTGGTCCAGGCAGACCAAGGCTGGTTTGATTGATAATCCTGTTTTTTTTTTGGGTTTTGATTGGACATTTAGCTCTTAAAGGGTAGCACATTAGACCTAGCCACCGCATGCTGATGGGCATGTTATTTAGATTTTCCTAGTGGTTCCTCTTTCCTTTTGACTTATGTGAGGCTCATAACTTGGACAGGCATGCTGATAGACCAGGACGATGGTATAGGAGCCGTAGACACATCCACTTTTTTATGATTTTGTTATCATTAAACAAACAATTCAATTTACTCTTTATGTCATACGTGTTAAATTTCAGAACAATTAGTTGTTGGTATGTATCTATAGTAGCACTCTACCCTTAAAATTGCTTGCGAAGAGTTACTGAGAGAAAAGCTTATAAATTGTAATTTGAAATTGAACATGCATAATCTCATGTTAATTTATTGTTGACCTCGGGATATGAAAGATGATTGATACACTATTCTAGCATGTAAATCGTATAGATCTACTCATGTGAGTGGATCCCTTCCCCTACATACATGTATTCATAGATAAGAGCTTGATATTCATTTATGAGCTGCATTTGCAGAGCATTTTCTTCTTGTGTGATAACATCCACCAACATGATAAATTTGGTGGTCACACTTTACCCACTGCAGTTTTTTTATTCAAATACAGTGGTAAATTGTTGTTTTTCAGTTATAATCATAGAAACTTTACTAAGTGAAGAATGTCTTATAGATATGTTCCTCACTTGTGTTAAGCAGTTATATGTGATAATCTGTCTTTTCTCCAATCTTATCTGAAATATGTCCAGGGGGAGCTTGTGAAGGTTTTTGCAAATGAGCACAGAAAGATCACATGTGGTTAGTTTAATGCACCTTGTTTGTATGAACTTCTGTTCTTGTTGTATCTCTAATTTGTAAATTAAGTTATGCTATCATAAATGTCAACAAACTTGTTAAAGAATCAATTTATCATGAAACTGTTGCTCCTATTGTTTGTTTGATTTTTTTGGACCTTCCGAATCAGCTTCAGAATCCTTCTCCTTTTATATCTTTTCCATGATTTTGATTTCCTTGTGGACTTGAAGTTTGAGTCACAGAATCCTGATGTGGTCAACAGAGTCCAATTGTAATATTAATATCTTATTTTTGTCCTTTATGACTGTTTTCCTATATTTGACATCCATCTTGGCAATTCCAAGCTGCATCCGTATTGGACGGTAGCTTCACAGGCTTTAATAGTAAATAAGATTTTTTTCTCATGCATTCATTAGATCAAATTTTTATCATGTATAGTTGTTGATGCCTTTAGTTTTTGTCAGATTCACAATCGTCTTTTCTCTTCTTATTCAATGTCATCACTTGTTCACTTCTGCAATAAACACTGTAATTAACAATCCTTTCTTGCATATAGATCCTGAAATGCAGAACCACATTGAGAGGACTCTCTATAGTGGCCATTTTTCATATAAAGTGTCTTTGTCGGTAAGACTTGCTGAGAAAGGAAAATGCCCTAGTTTATCTGAAATTAAATGACCAGATTCTTACTGTAGGCCCTGTAAAATATATTTTTCCTTTTCAGACTGGATATCTTGGTATATGGGAAGCAGCTACACTGGCTATCAAGAGAGAAGGTTTCAGTATCAAGTGTAGTGGACTGAGTGGTCTTGTTGTGACTGAGAAGTTTTCACCAGCCATAAGTGTAAGCTTACTAGCTTTTTTGCTTTGATATCCTAATGAGCAGGACTAGCCAAACTCATATACGTGGATGTCAGATGATTATGTATTAGTTTTTCCGTATGTTGCACTAAATGCATGCTTCTGCAGGTAACAATTCCACATGGACAACCTAATGAGTTCATAATAGCTATCTCTAATGATGATGTGCATCTTTTACGAGCAGAGGACAATTCCAATGTTACTTGGTGAGAATAACGATTCATGTTGATGTATTTGAGTTTGTGGTGTAATATATGAGTATGTCTGGATATAGAACTGCAAACTAAAACATATTTTTTCCTTGTTCGCACGAGTATCTGCAATTAGCAATAATTCATAACCCAAGAAAAATGGGTTTGAAGTCAATCTTTCTTCGTTGTTTCATTAATTTGTTGGGAATGCATGACCTTTTTTTTAATTGATCTCTTTGCATTTCAAACTCAGTTACCAAAGAAGATTTTGTATTAAGACTTTTCAGGTTGAAGAAGATTAGATCCTAATTCACATTGTTAACAATTATCATGAAACTTTTACTACTGTTGTTTGCTTTGTTTGGACTCGTCCCATGGTTGCATTCTGATATTCATGATACAAAGAAGACTGATAATTGTTACAGTGATGAATCCTTTAGTAAAAGAATTTACAAGAGCATCTATAATACTTAGCATTTGATGCTTGCATTCTAATATTCATGACGCAAAGAAGAGTGAGAATTGTTACAGTGATGAATCCTTTTAGTAAAAGAATTTACATAATACTTAGCATTTGGTGCTTGCTTTGCAAGTTGATCTCAGTAACATATGCTTGAATACGCTAGACTGGGGACTTTCTCAGGTAAAATTTCTCGGATAAAAGGAAATGCATCAAGTATAACAAAAAGAAAAAAGAGAAATTGAGTGGAAATATAAAACAACTGATATGTAAGAATTCTTTTCAAGTAGATCATGGAATGCATTGAAATGGAAAATTTAAGAGGAAAATATAGTCATTTGGATAATAGAGAAAATCTGTTGTACAATACTGTTATGTTTATGCAAGGTCTTAAGAGGGGAAAATAGAAACATGTCATATGAATGAATGTAGCTGTCTCAACAACTAACTAGGTTTTTATCTTTGCCTGCCTAAGGCTTCTATTATTCAGGTGAGCCCCACTTTGAGAGTTTTTCAGTCGGCAGACCATTTTGGCTTGATCTTTTGATACTTCTGACGTTTGTCATAAGCAATGACTTCTCCTGGTTTATTGGGTTGATGGTAGTCCAGTTCTTCAAGAATTTTGGTTGTTTTGTTTACACCTGTCTAAGCTTATTGATTCTTTTATAGTTGTGGCGTGATTTCCAGTTGGAACTTAACTTTCTATGCACAACCTCTATTTTCTGCTTGTGTTGAATCCTCTCTATATATGTTATATACATATTCCATGTCAATAATTCCTATTCTGCAGTAATATTTTGCATTTAAGCCAGAATTTTGCATGCTTTAATGCATAGAACTAAGTGTTCTCGCCAGTGCATTCTCTAATAAGCATTCATATATTTTCTTCTCTATCATACTGCGTTGCTCACCATAGAAGCAGCAACTTTCCATTTCCTGTCGGTGTAACTTAATAAATCTTGGCTTTTGGTTCCTTCTTATTGCAGTTCAAGGGACACAATTGTGCTTACAATGAGATTGTTTCTTATACGGGTAAAGTTCTTATGCAGTCTTCAGATTTGTACTTTTTTCCCTATTGATGTGGACCTATGATTTATGGTTTGTAGCTTTTTACCCCTTTCCATGGTTTAGTCCAGTAATGCATATGGAACTCTTCAGCTTTTTGAGTCTTAAATAAATACTCTCCCTGTAGGCAGCCTTGTCTGCACACCATCTCGCGTACTGTGTGAGAACAGTTCAGCACAGGAGCAAGTAATATAATCAATCATATAGGGTGTCCATCAGTACATGATTTAACACCTTTATTGTCTCTCAAACTGGTATGGAATAGAAACCCCTCTAGGAAGACAGCTATTGTAGTTTGTTGGACAGGATTGATATTTTTAGCCTTTCCAGTTCTCTTAAAACGCTTATTGCTCCGTGGATAGGACCCTGATGCTCTCATAGTCTATGCTTTCAGTTACTCGGTTCTGAAATGAATGCAGGTTGTCTTTGACTCGTGATCCAGCGGAATCCTTTTTGCCCCTTGTTACCTCCCAAACTATGGATGAAGAAATCCTATAGGAAAACTTATAGATCCCACACCACACATATATGCAAAAAAATGTATATTACTTTCAAGCATTTCATTTACGATTCAGTTTCAGCCAAAATTAACATTGTTAATAAAGTAGCTTTAGAAGATACCTTTCAGGATGACCAATGATGAAGAGTCAATACGGTTCTACTAAAATATTCCGATAACATTAGCGCAGAAGTCTTACCCTTTTCCACCATTGCAGGCAGGCGAAAGAAGGAAAGGAAAGAAGCGGGGTCTGTTCTTAACCAAATGATAGACAGGAAGGTTTTCCTCCGGGGGAGCAGCATAATACGTTGTTGATTTCAGGTTCAAATGTTGCTTTCCGAAATTTCTCGAGATAGCTTGTAACATCCTAACAAAAATCAGCATCTGTTGTAATTGCAGTATAAGTTCTCTCTCAATTCTCCTCATCATTTTTGGCCTCATTGTTACCTCATCTTCTCTACACCAAGGTTGGTGTTACATAGGAAAATGTAAACCCTATTGAAAGGAAACAGACATAAGTAGAGACATAGTTGTAGTGAAGAAAAGGGAAGAAGAAGAAAAAGAAAAAGGAATGTATAAAAGTGGGTTTCTGTAGATTTTTCATATTCTTATGTGCGCACTGATTAGACCTGGAATTTCTGTAGAGTATTTATGGAGCTTTCTGGTTGAATCTAACGTATGATTTTAATAAATATTGGTGGAGTGAATGGATTGGCAGCCATTGTTTTTTGTTTCATTTCCTTTTTCCTTTAATTGTAGAGTGGAATGGAAAACGTCAGCTAACGCTTCCAGTTCCAGGTCTCGCTAATGGAGATGAAAATATCCATGGTATGAATTTGAATTATCACTTTATCATGTAAAGGACTAACTGTTTTTTCTTTGTAACGGTAGACTTTGTAGTTCTCCATTAGGCTTGGCAACGTAGGGCCGGGCCCAGTCCGAATATCTGTCTTCGAGCTTGGATTATGTTCGAAGCCTGAGCAAGCTTGAGCAGTCCAAACCTGATTGAGTTTAAACTAAATATTTTTTAATTTAAGAAAACTAAAATTTACGTTTTTTCACTTAAAATTTTGGTACGTCGGGTAAGGTTGGTTGGGTAGCTTACGCTTGATTTTGGCCTAAAGTTTGAAAATTTTGAAAATAAAAAAGTACCAAGTTTAGCCTGAAAGTTGAATTTGTTGATTTTAAGTTGTCTAGGTGAGACAAATATTGCTTACAAATTAATAATTTGTAAGCAATTTGAATTGATTATTTAATGAATCATTAAGTGATGAGTTAAATTTAATTTGAAGAGTAAAATTCTTTAGATTAAGGATTTGGTAGCAAACTTGGGTAGATTTTTATTTTTTTTATAACTAAAATATGATCAATTAAGCCTGAATTTACATGATTTTGATAAATTAATAATTTAATTAAAAATATAATTTTAGTCTATATAATAATTTATAAATTATATAACATAAGTTACGTATTACGAGATGACACGTAATTATGGGATAGTTAGTTGTCAATTGATTAGGGGGTAATGGACAGTTTTTCTTTTTCAGTAACTGTAATTCAAACATCTGAAGTTGCTATCTAACTTTCTATGTACCTATCCACTCGGGTAAGGACTTAGGATGAGTCATTTCATGAAATTGAATTTTCCTTTTTTTTTATTTACATATAATTTATAATTATCAAAATGAGATTAAACTATATAAAAATTATTTAAATGGTACAAAAGTCTAAAAGAGTATACTGATGAGATAATAAATTCCAACAAACTTTCCTCACACGGGATGGGAATGGCATACCAAACAAATCTATTAAGAAAATAATTATTTGACTAAATATTACCCCATGAGTTCCAAGTTTTGCACATT
>JANIMX020000494.1:367691-377928 GCA_024582655.2 Erythroxylum kunthianum
TGGCATACCAAACAAATCTATTAAGAAAATAATTATTTGACTAAATATTACCCCATGAGTTCCAAGTTTTGCACATTCCTTGGATTTTGCAATCTTCACGAGAGTCATTTTCCCAATTATTAAACAAAAAAATCTCATTTATTTTTATTTTTATTCTATTACCATTTTTACCTATTTTTTAAATATTATAAAAATAAAAAAGTATTATGGAATAATTTATATGATAATTAAATAATATTATAAATAAATACTAATTAACATGTTTAATTGAATTAACTCTATTTTATAATAAAAAGAAAAAAAAAGGGACAAAGTAAGGTAGGCCGTTGACCACTTGAAGAGATTTGGATGAGTGAGAACTGAGTTTGCTCCTGTCCGGTCTGTCTGAATGACTAAATAATAGAGAAGAAAACATTATCAGCAGTACAGCTGAAAAAGACCAGAGCTTTGAAGCAGAGGACAGATCAGGAGGAAGAGAGAGAGAGAGAGAGCTGATGACGGGTATGTTTGGAGAGAACGTGAATGAGAGTAGAATGAGAAAAGCTGATGGTATGAACGACAATAATAACAACAACAACTTGTGTGAAGATGAGGAGATTGAAGCTGGGATTGGGAAGACTGAGATGGAAGATTACAGAGAACCCCTTTTGGTGAGAAGGGTCAACACCACTTCTCAGATAGCCATTGTTGGGTCCAACACTTGTCCCATTGAAAGCCTTGATTATGAGTACTTCTCCTTGTCCACTTCTTCATACTATTCGGCTTTCAAGATTTCTTCTTCTTTTACTGGTTTTTTAATCTTCTCGTTGCTTTGTGTTCTTCTATAGGATTCTGGAGAATGAGCTTTTCAAGCAGGACTGGAGATCAAGGAAGAAAGTTCAGATTTTTCAGTATGTTGTTCTGAAATGGGCATTTGCCCTTCTGATAGGACTAGGAACTGGAATTGTCGGCTTCTTTAATAACATTGCAGTTGAGAATATTGCCGGTTACAAGTTACTGCTCACAACTTATCTCTTGAATAAGGAGAGGTAAGCTCTTCCTCCCTTTTCCAACAAATTCTGTATATCTAATTTCTTGTGCATGTAGGATTCTTTCTTGATCTGCTTGATATGATTCACTCTGGCATTGTAGGATTACTTAATACTTGTTTAAATGAAGGACAACTTACTTCACAAATGAAATCTAAAAAGCATCCTTTATCGAGTATAATATATGTTAAGCTTTTACCTTTTACCCTTTCCTTTTCCTTTCTTTGAGAACTTGGAGGAAAGGATGACATGGGATAGGAACATCTGCTGCAATGAACAAAGCACATACTAATACACCGAAACAAAAACTGTATTGCGAAAAAAAGCACATCAATCCTCATTTATAGTTAAATAAATTCACCTAATTAATGAATCTTTTTATATATAATCAAGTTGATTTCTTGTTTCTGCTACGATTTGAACCTTGGTGGTGGAGGACGTTTTTTGTCTTTTCTACCATTGAAAAGGTTCTGTGGTACTTGCATATTTGATATTGTGACTTGACAATCAAATAGTTCCAGTGCAGATATTACATGGCTTTTGCAGCATATCTTGGTTTCAATTTAGTCTTGGCAACTGCTGCTGCGTCTCTATGCGCTTTCATTGCTCCAGCAGCAGCAGGTTCTGGCATTCCTGAGGTGAAAGCCTATTTGAATGGTATTGATGCTCATTCGATTCTCGCTCCAAGTACTCTCTTTGTGAAGGTAAATTGCATTTTCGCTTCAAGGAACCATCATGTCCTGCACCCACATAGACAATGACTCGTCTACGTTTGCAAAATATAAAGCAGAAGGAATCAAAAGTGTTAATTCTTTCTGATGCCAGATGTATGTTTAGTGTAGCAAGTGGATATGTTATTTTGTTCTATAAGCTTAACTATTCACTCTCTCATCATACTAAACTTGACTACAGCAATTTTATAAATGCCTTCAGTTCATTATTTTATAAAGTTATGTTTGTAGTTGATATTATGGACAATTATGGTTATCGAAATTCAACAACTTAGTTAAACACTGTTTTTGATGCTGGCATGTTTTTACTTCCTTGACCTAGAGATGGGCACAGCTCTGAGAATACTGAGACTTCTTGCTAAAACAATTGTTGTAGCTATCTGGATTTCCGACTGATTTTCAGACAGAAAGGTGCAAAAAATTCGTATGTTACTATTCAAAGGGACACAGTATACCTGATATCCATTATGCTTTAATTATCATGCCTATCTGAATGTCCTCTGATATGCATGTGCTTACTCGTTTACCACAAACCAACTTAGATTTGTGTTGATCTTTCAGTGAATATTCTGTTATCTGCTAAAGTTGGATCTGTTTTCTTGAGAGATGCTATTGAATTTTTTTTCATTTCATTACTCATTTTTAAGGTGCTATATATTTCCTCTTTTATTTATTTTGCCAATGGAATTATGCATGACATTATTTGAACATGACAGATTTTTGGTTCTGTTCTTGGGGTTTCTGCTGGATTTGTTGTTGGTAAAGAGGGACCTATGGTTCATACAGGTGCATGCATAGCCTCTTTGTTAGGGCAAGGTGGATCCCGAAAGTATCATTTAACATGCAAATGGCTAAGATTCTTCAAAAATGATCGTGACAGACGAGATTTGATTACTTGTGGGGCTGCTGCTGGTGTAGCTGCAGCTTTTCGTGCTCCAGTTGGTGGTGTTCTCTTTGCTCTTGAAGAAGCAGCTTCATGGTACGAATCACCTTCCTCCCAATGGCCCAAAATCCATCTGTTTCCAACTCTCCGCATTCTTTTACGAATATCTTGTGTGTTTGCATTACTTCTCTATGATTGAGAAATTCTGGTAGGTTTCCAAACATCAATTCTTGTGTTGTCCTGTGAGAATGTCACTTTATGTACACACAAGGTATATCTCCTACCATTAGCAGCTGGAATGATGGGCAGCTGTTTCTCTATAGTAGCATTTGAGAATGTAGGAACAATTTAGATAATTTTCTTGTCATATTGATCTATAATTAATTAGATTAAATTGAAAAATTTTGTTAATGAAAGTGAACTGCCAAACAAAGAAAAGAGAAGGTGAGATCACTCACTAACTCTTGTTTTCTTGAACTGCCTATGGGGTTGGACTTAGTGACTAATCATAAGAAAGTCTTTCATTGAATAATTCTTGTTACTTATGCACGACACTGTTACAATATCAATTTTGTTTTTGCGTTTTGTTATGTCGTAGGTGGCGTAGTGCTCTTCTTTGGAGAACTTTCTTCACAACAGCAATAGTTGCTATGGTTTTGAGAGCTTCTATAGTATTTTGCTCTACTGGAAGGTGTGGATTATTCGGACAAGGAGGGTTGATCATGTATGATGTCAGCTCTGCAAAGGTGTCATATAGTGGCCCAGATGTATTGGCAGTGATGCTCTTAGGAGTTATTGGCGGCATTTTTGGAAGCCTTTATAACTATCTTATAGACAAAGTCCTCCGAACTTATAGCATCATCAATGAGTATGTTCTCCATTCTCCTGTATAGTAGTAAGCAACAAGTTGCAATGAAGAGCTTATTTTCTTTTCCATATTCAATATGACTTTTAACTGGATCGCATGCCAACAAGACATCCCAGCTGATTCTTGTTGGGTTCTGTTTTTACGTTTCTCTTCTGACACCAACAATGGTTCCTGTCCTGTGGCTGCAGAAAAGGTGCCGGTTTCAAAATATTGCTTGTTGCTGTTGTTGCAGTGTTGACATCATTGTGTGCTTATGGTCTGCCGTGGTCCACAAAATGCATCCCCTGCCCTACAAATATATCAGTAGCTTGCCCTAGCACTGATGAATCTGGAAACTTCAAAAGCTTTCAGTGCCCATCAGGTCACTACAATGACCTAGCCTCCCTTTTCCTGAACACGAACGATGATGCTATACGCAACCTATTGAGCACTAGCACTGAGAATGAATTTAAAATTTCTTCTCTATTGATCTTCTTTGTGGCTGTTTTCTGTCTTGGTGTTATTACTTATGGGATTGCTATTCCATCTGGTCTGTTCATCCCAGTAATACTGGCTGGAGCTTGCTACGGTCGTCTCATTGGCAGAATGTTTCAAGCCATTTCTAAACTTGACACCGGTCTTTTTGCCCTGCTTGGAGCAGCATCTTTTCTTGGAGGCACCATGAGAATGACCGTTTCCCTGTGTATTATACTGCTTGAGCTCACTAATGATCTTTTGCTGCTTCCGCTTGTAATGCTAGTTCTTCTTATCTCCAAAACCGTGGCTGATAATTTCAACAAGGGTGTTTATGACCAAATTGTGGAATTAAAGGGATTACCTTATATGGAGGCCCATGCAGAGCCTTACATGAGGAATCTGGTTGTCCGGGATGTAGTTCCTGGTCCATTGGTCACTTATTTTGGTGTTGAAAAGGTTGGAAATATAGTTCATGCTTTAACAACTACTGGACACAATGGGTTCCCAGTGATTGATGAGCCTCCTTTCTCGGATGCACCGGAATTATGCGGGCTTGTACTTAGGTCCCATTTACTTGTTATGCTCAAGGGAAAGGTTTTTTCTAAAGAAAGGGTACGTGCTGGTGAAGAGATATTATGTAGATTTGCGGCATTCGATTTCGCTAAGGTGGGATCAGGGAAGGGTATCAAAATTGAGGATCTAGACTTTAGCGAGGAAGAGATGGAAATGTTTGTAGATCTCCATTCTATTACTAATACATCCCCATATACAGTTGTTGAAACAATGTCACTTGCCAAAGCTGCAATTCTATTTCGACAACTTGGGCTCAGGCATATGTGTGTCGTGCCAAAGAGTCAAGAGGTCTGTAACATGCTCTCCCATCTATTCCTTGATGTGTTAGAATGCAGTAACTTATCTGCATAGGAATACAACCATTTATGTGGTTGAAGCATTCTCTTCTTTTGGTGATTCAGAACTATGAAAATGTTGTTTACAGCCTCAGTTTTCCTTTTATATTATTTTCTTCTCGAGGGGTTTCAGTTGGGGCACTTTATGAAGCTTTATCAGCAATTTGCGTGATTAACTTGCATATGTTTTGCCATTGCAGAGGCCTCCGATAGTTGGCATTTTGACTAGACACGACTTCATGCCGGAACACATTTTGGGGCTTTACCCTCATATCAAGCCTCACAAATAGCTCAAGCAATCAATGAAAGTTGATATTTTGATGAGTTATGGTTGCGTTGTGTCTCAAAGTTGGTTTGATATTCTGCAGATGAATGATTAAGTTGGTATTTGATCTTCTGGAAGTGAGATGTCATTTTGATGTGGTGACAGCAGAAAGACTAGGCCAAATTTCACTCCTATTGTTGTTGAGGGGATCCTACTTGATAGACAATTTTGCAGAGGCATTCAAAGACAGAACAATGAGAGTCAATACAGCCTCAAAACTCGTACATAAAGCAAATTATAGAAGTCTTTGTATAATGTGATGTCTTCATAGTTAGCTTTGAGCATGTTTTTGAATGTAACAGTGAAATTATGATGACTTATGAGCTTGTGACCTTGCAATTTATTAGTTATGGAAATGAACTTGTACACTCCCTTTTGTTTATTATTTATTTGCTCCTCCAGGATGCTGAAACTTAAGGATAGATATAAAAAAATTCTGTTCAAGTGGCATTCATCTGCCAAGCTCTCAAACTGTGTACGTCTTATTATTTATGTTCCTTTGATCCGTTACGGTTCAAATGTCGAAACCTGAAACTTGATTTTTTTTAGAGGAAGAAGAGAACTTTCTCTATGCTATCTGAAGCATTGACATACATGTTGCTATTATAACTATCATTATTCTTTTCTAGTAAGAGCTTATGATCAGATATTCTTATAAGGAAAAAGACAATATCATTTCACGAAAATATGTTCAAGGGAAAACACATTAGACCAAAGAGCATTATTGATTGTTATCAGCAAGAGGCATTTTCATCATCTCATCACCAACAAAACTAGCCATATGTTCTTGCGGGTTCACAAAATTCATGAACCATTGTTGTCTCTGCATCTTCTCCATATTCATGTCAAAAACCAAATTCTGCTCCACATGTTTTGTGCATGCTCTTCACTAGATGATGATGGCTGAGCACCAGTTTGAGAAATATTGGCTTTTTTTTCCCCTTTCTGATGCTTTGTTTTTAAGAAGATCATCAATTTTCTTGTTAATCTCCTTCAGGTTTTGCTCTATAACCCATCCAAGATCATTCAAATCCATCATGTTCCAAGTGTTGCATGCTTATCTTCACTGAGCTAAAGCTTTGGAACATCACTTGTGTCACCCCCTTCTCTTTTTCTTTGTTTCTTGAGCTGCTCATTGGCTTTGGCAATTCTTTGCCTGAAGAAACTCTCTTGGTTCACCATCTTCTTGCTTTGTTCCATCTCAGGCATTTGCTTAAACAAAGAAACCACTTCTTGCACCCAGAACTTGATGGCCAAACCTCTGGTTGAGAGTCGTATGAACTATAAATGATTGTACAGGCTTTAACGTCACAAACGGTGCTCAATTTGCTTACCTTCTTCGTTATACCCTTCTTTCTTTTCTTGAATGTTGCCTTTCTGGAGGAGTCGTTTGTTATGCCAGCGAGCTTCAACTTCTTTCTAGACATGGTGTGAGTGATTCATCATCTTCTTCTTCTTCTTTTCTAATAAATAATTGATATTTGTGTAAGTTTTCTTTGCAATGATAAATGATGCTTCTAGTGTACTATTTTGATATTCTTTTTATGTTCATGTTATCTTCATAAAGTTTTTATTCTCAAGTATAACAAAATATGTCCTTTTAATCATTAAGGATTGTGTGGAAATAACAAAGTTTTTAAAGGCAATACATTTTCTTTCTAGAAGCTCTTCTCTTCTCCAATTACATTTGCATCAGAAGGTGGAAACTTACTACTGAAACAGCTTGCATCACAACAATATTGTTTCCATGCTCTTATGGCATGTATGAGAGACAAAAACATCTTTAGGCATATATATCAGCTTAGTTTCTAACATCATCCTCATAGTAGGGGCAAAACTGTTAAAAATGAATTTCGTGCAAAAGAAACAAAAGGGTGCAACAGAAATCTCAAGAGATACAACACCAACTAACCTCAATTGCTTTTCAATCTCTTCCTTGCAGATGCTTTCTTGGATGTTTTCAACGACCGAGCACCAGAAGAAACATAAGATCTAAGTCTATGCAGAATCTTCCTCTCGCTCACACGCAACACGAGAGAATAGTATTGTTTACTTTCTTTCGTATCACATCTCTTTAGTGCTTCAATATCATCTTGAATTGAATTTAAACCATAAAAGCTTTCCCTCTTGTCTGCAAGCCACAAAAGAGCTCTACATACTACTTCAGTCAGCAATAAATCTCTACTTATTTCTGAACTTTTGTCCAATGTAGCACCACATTTTTCTGATAAGATCACACTCAATGATTCTTTATGATGACATGCAGTTGATACTGAGAGATCTAGTTTATGATAAAGGTCCTCTGGCAATAACATAATGTGCAACAAACTCAACAACTCAACTTGCGGTTTCCCGTCACATGAGATCTCAAAGTATTCAGTATTCTGGCTGAAACATGCAGAGTAATCCAATCTTCTCCAAAGGGACAACCTTGCCCTACTATAACGATCTGAGAAAAAGGTTGAACTCCACTGTAGTACCAACTCCAGATCAATATTCAAAATGTCATATTCATTATCAGGCTCTGTAAACCCGTATCTGTGAAGCAATGCTGCATTTCCCATTGACCCATATGTATTGAAGACCTAAGAAAGAAATTGATGAAAGAAAGGGATCTCAAACAACATAAACCTACATCATAACAACTTGAAGAAAAAAAGAAAAACTATGACTTGACAAACAAAACTCAAATACATTACACGCATAACAAATCATTAAAGGAAAGAAAACAATCTGCTTTGAGTGATTGTTTTAAATGAGTACAAATATAGAAGTGCATTAAGAGAAACAGATCATAACAAGTTTCCATGAAAGAAATGATACAGATCCACATATGTAAGCACTCTGCAATTTGAATTACGTATCTGATTATGTAGCATTCAATTATAAATTGCGGTTCTGAAAGACAGATTGATCACATCACACATTCATAAAGAATTCACTATTATAGAAACATAAGAATTGTACAAACCTCAGCCCCAGCCTTTACATCTTTCACCATTATCATCTCCAAAATCATAGACCGTTCCGAACCACTAGAAGGCTTCTCATCAACACCACATTCAGTAGGCAAACCATCAAGGTCACTGTCGTCTGTGTCATCAGATTCAGAATGAGAAGTTACAGTGGTAAAATGAACATCTTCTGCTCCCGTCTTGTGGTTAAACCTGTATTGCATTTACAATACGCCAAATCTCAACAATATATGAAAGGTTACTAATAAACACAATTTTTGTTCTCTATGACAAAGAATTCTTTGTGCTTAGGTGGGAAGTAGATTTGCAATATCCAGAGACTAGTAGTAAAATGAACAACAAAATGAAACCTGACAACATGAAGCTCTTCTCCTAGCAACAAAGCATTTAGAGAATGAATACTTACAGATCTGCCAAAGGAACCATCCCAAATCCATGATAGTCGTCTATCTCAAAAGCTCGAGACGCAATAAGACTCTTGGAAGCAAAATATTGCTCAACTCCAAAAAAGGTCGGATTAAGAGGCAATAAATCCAAAAGAGGCAATATGCTCTCTTTCCAATCCTCGTAGATAAGAGCTTTGTCCTCTTTTACTATCTGCCTACAAGTACACAAGATATTTCTCAAAAGGCAGCAGTTCTCAAGCTAAAGCAACTTGGTTCTTAAACCAGCTTAGATTGGAAGGTTTAAATGAGAAGTGTTATCCCAACTACAATTGCTAATCTGTTACATAAGGTGTTCTCTATACTCCAAAGCTTGTTCTTACAACATGACTTTTACAAAGCATCAATTTAAATTATGAGATCGGTTATTCGGCCATTAAACTAAAGCATGAAGCTAAAGCCACAGGCACTAGAAAAGCATTTGCATCAGGCAATCTCGGGCTAATTGGGCATTGATGAGCTAGAAAAAGAGAACAATAACAAAGAGATCCAACTTGTAAAACATAGGCAGATAGGCTGTCATTCAATTGCAGCAACATACAGAAAATAAACACAAAATATTGATATTGTACTTCAACTGAACAGGAATAGTAAGCAATTTTCATGAGATATCAGATAAGCAACTAGTAGCCTAACCCTCATTGTGGATGCCATTTCAAACAGTTAAGAAAGCAATTTCTATAAAATGGCAAAAAGAAGAGTAGCTTTATACTTTATACCTTGTGAAGTTCAGTACCACAAAGGAAGTGATCGACCTCATCAAGAGTCCAAACCATAGGCACACACTCTCTCTCAGGCAAGACCTGAAGATATCCAGCCCAAGGAGACTCCTCACCGAGGCTCTTCTCATACATAATCGCCACCGCCAACCCCAAAGAACCACCCAACTCAGCTGTTTCAATCAGTTCACATGCCCCACTGTTCTTTATTGTAAGGCAAGCACTCTTCGCTATACTCGCAACCACCTCACCTTCCTTCAAATCCTTCAATGCTCTCACTGAAATTCCTCCCTCGATACTGTCGACGAACTTCAAAGCCTTAGCGCTGTACTCCACGCCTTGAGACTTCATCCACCGTTTGAATGCCCTCAATCTCCTATTTTTACACCCAACAAACAAAATTTTGATCTTTTATTCGCATTTCACACTAACATTGCAGACTAAAGATTCCATCTTTTCACATTGTACACAGTAGACGATACAGCGACAGAAAGAGAGAGTACCTAGACGTCATGATCGTAAACTTCGGCCGGCGGCAGCTCTCAAGCTCAGTCGTTCAAAGTCTTTGTAGGTTTACGTACTCCTATAGTTAATGGGACCAAGGAGACCAAGTGAACCAAAGACCAAAGAAAGTTTATGGCTTTTGTTGGGCCCAAGTGAACTTAATAAAGATTCGTACTTTCATGTTTTTGTTCAATAAGAAGAACAATCACCAAAAGCCCATCCCATATATATCTATCCTTAAGAAGGATGCACAGGGACAGAACAACCTTAAACAGTGTCTCGCGCGGACGTTGAGGTTCAGAGAGCACCACCCGTTTCTGACATAAAACCACATAGGCCTAGCCTATTGTCGAAGCATACATAGATACATTCATGGCCATAAGGAAAAATCAAACAA